>AWOL01S0012853.1:19160-35457 GCA_000715115.1 Nicotiana otophora | reverse complement strand
TATTTTAATTGAAAAATCGACCAAAGTTGGTCGGTTTCTTGAAAAATAAATTTCGCGGGACTCAAAAATAATTTCCCGCATTTTTGCGCCAAAGAAAACCGACCAAAGTTGGTCGGTTTCCTAAAACAAAATTAAAAAATAAAATATTTTGAAAAACCGACCAAAGTTGGTCGATCGACCTTGGTCGGTTTTTGCCGAATTTCTAGTAGTGAATGTTCTGGGAATCAGGAGTAATAATGTAACATTCAATAATAATAAACAACAATAAATGACATTTAAGTAAATAGGATGAATGATTCACCCAATAAAGGATGGAATACGTGGATCTTCCTCGTGACAATGAGTGATGGACAGATCTTTGAATATTCGAGTTATTCTCGAATCTGATGGAAAAGTATGAACAAGAATCTCAGTGAAAAGGTGATGTTTGTTTCCTAGCAGGTACGAGCCGAATCTTTAAGTCAAAATGTGTTCTTTATAAATGAATATCATCTCCCCTCTATCATTGTCTCTTTTCCTATTTATATGAGACATGTTTCAAAAAACCCTAATAATAGAAGTGTAGAGAATATCCACTAAAATATTCTCTTTAATATCCTATCTTGAAAACTAGTTGTTACAACTCTGTCAATGGTATTCAACCTCGACCTCGACCATTGTTGACACCTCGACTACGGCTCTCGTTAACTCTTAGACCACAAACTTTGCTGCTTCTTGGTCCATCTCGACAAGCGACGACTTGGGAACTCTTCCCTTAGTATTATCTTGGCTTAAATATTTCAAAGACAGATTTTGACTCATACAGTTAGTCCCTCCGCTTATTGAGGCCGGCTTCAGGCGGGCTCGATGAGCGAATTTTATTCGTTGTGGTCGAAACAATCGAGCGAGCTGTGCAGGTCACGGTGGTTACGATGAACTGGCAACGTGACCCTATACGGGCCGCTTATTTCAAACGCTTCGATTTTCCCTGTCGATTTGTTGGAGTTATGTTGTCCACGAATTAGGATGACGTCATGACATCATGCGTCATTATGACGCATATTCCCGATGCGTTGCTTCATTTCGTGAGTGACCCTTGATTGAACCTGCCGCTTCAGTTCTGGTACCGGGTAATGATGAACCGATTTTGGTTCTGGAGCCAAGATCCTTATAAATTAGGATGTTAGGGTATGGTTTTGAAGTTCTAAGCTTTCTATTTCGAAACCCTACATTACTCTCTTGCTTTTCCCTTGCTCTAAACCTCTTCTTTATGTTCTAGTGACTTGCATTCGTTCTCAGTTCTTCACCGTTCAATACTTCTCTTCCTTCCATCGAAACATGTCTAATATGCCTTCGGAGTCTAGTGAGGGGAGTGATGTGATCCCTTTGGCGATGGTGTTTCCCCCTCACGAGGAGAATGTTCCTGTCGCCATCGATGATTGAAGTTTCCCGTTGGTGGAGGAGATAGTTCTTCGTAACCCTGATACTAGGTCTGACTTCTCCAAATCACCTGATGCCGACCCTGGCCTTTCGGTGAGTGATGACGGAGAAAGAATTGGGAGAGCTTAAGGCCAAGTTTGGCCTTCCCGATCACGTCGAATTAATCCCGACTGGGTGGGATATGTTATAGGTCCATCGTCCTGGGTACTGCGCCTTCTACGCCTATCCCTTCCAAGTCGGCTACTCTCTCCCTCTCCTTCCGTTAGCGGAGGAATTCTATTGCTATTACGGCGTTTGCCCAGCTTAGCTTGCATCGTACGTTTATAAGCTTATACGAATACTTACCAAATTTTTCGAGCTAGCCGAGGTCGAACTGACTCTTCGATATTTAATACATCTGTTCGCCCCCAGCTTTTATAGGGGGACGATATTGAACCTTCACCACCGAAGAGTTAAGTGCCTAGTGGTGAAGATGGATGACAAAGCTAACCGCCAATTATGGTTCAACTTCTTCATCAGAACCGAGGATGTGGTGGCCAACGTCGACGGTTTCCCTAAGACGTGGAATTGTACTCGTAAGTACCTAATTTCCTCGTATGTAGGTGTCTCTGTTTTTTTGCTTGGTTGTGGTCTTTGACATTTTACCTTTTTCTCATGCAGCCAAGACCTCGCCTCCTCCTTTGGTCGAAGACATTTCTGACTGGGTTGGTCGGCTCCTCCCTCACATCGTAGGGATCCGTGAGTGGTCCGGTTTCTTCAAGAAGTGTGGGCATGCTCTCCCCTCGGCTGGTAAGTTCCCTTTATTACCAGTATCTTAGTTCTTTTTTTTTTGGGTTTACTTTTGCTGACTTTCCCCTTTCTATGTGTTTTTCCTAGCTTAGGATAGGGGATCTTCGAGGAGGTCGAAAGCTCCTGCCCCCGCGTTCCGAAAGAGGAAAGCCACTTCGTCCTCGGCTCCCGCCCCTCCTTTGACTGCGGTGGCTTCTATTCGGGCTCCGATCCCTTATTCGACGACTACGGCTTCTGAATCTGTCCCTCTTTCGACCGCGGAGACTTTAGTCGCAGAAATGTCAGCTCCTCAGGTATTCCATCTTATCGATGATGATGAGGGGCCTTTGCATGGTGATGGGAGAGCTAAAAACACAACACAAAATTATGCTCGTTAATCGAATATAGTATAGAAAATATTGTATCCACAGGGATTAGATTTAAACAGTATTTTCGTAGCTTTTAGTTTTAATTGTTATCCAAGATGATCAACAATTTAGAATTGTATGATTTAAAACTAAAATTTACTAAAAGTCTAAACTATTGGCTAATGACAATCGCAACAAGAGTAAGCAAAAAGATATCAAAGGGAGAAAATAAAGGTTGATTGGATAGGTGTAAGATACTTGTTTGGGAATTAACTCTAGTTACTCCACATCTATGGTTCAAGTGAGTCTCTCGAATTCACTTTATTATGTTCAGACATTCAGTAGAAACTCCTCTCTCGATTAAGTCTCAACCTTACGATATGAACTAAGTTAAGCTTGATGAAGATATGCAAGAATTCGTAGTGGATTGACTCTTAGGAGAACCTCTTTCGATTATCCTCCTAACTAGGTCTAACCATTAATTCAACTAGCCTCTTTCGATTACTAATAAGAATCAATGAATTCAACCAATAAAATAATGCAAAACATCAAAATTATGCCTCTTTCGCTTACATAAACAAGTGAATATATATGCAACAATAAAAACACCAAAAACGCTTCAATACATAAACTAGAGTTAATATCCACAAACAATTCTCAAAACGCCAAATCTATCAATCCCTAAGGAAGAATTAATCCATGGATATGGAGAGATTCATCAAGATTAAGTTTAAGTCAAAGGAAAACATAAAACATCCAAACCATTGTCTTGAGTGAGGATGAATGGTGAAATCCTTGTGCTCTTGCTTCTCCCTCTTCTCCTTAGCTTCCTTAGGTCTACATTATGTCAAAAGTCCTCAAAATACCATTTTTCTATGTATATATACCAATTAGGGTCGGGCCCAAATAAATACACCTTTTCCTACGCGAAAAAGGACACTTTTCCGGAGTTGGACGTGCGCGGCCGTGCACCTGGAAGTGTGGCCGCACACTTTTTACACTATTCTGCCCCATATGCGCGGTCAGTGTACGGTTGCACACTTGCCGCACACTTTTCACCCTGTTCTGTTAGGAATTTGAAAAACTGTAGAACATGAAAGTTATAGCCTTTGAATTAGCTTTCCAATAATATATTGTGGAGCCCAAATGGAGTTCCGAGCGAAAAGTTATGTGCCTTTTACTTGACACTACGCAGTATGCCTGCTCAATTCTTCGTTTCATTCCACTATCATCCATTGATCCTCGAACTCAATCCTGACTTAATCCTTTGAGGTTTTACTCAGACTGCAAAGCTCCAAATCACTTTAATTCATTCCATAACATCTACATAGCTCAGAATCACTCCTACAAGGCATAAAACACACAATTAGTGCAAAACACTAGCAATTAAGCTCAAACTCAACTAAAGTGCAGTAAATTGGAATGTAATAATCAACTAAAATATGAGATTATAGCTTACCATCAACACCCCATACTTAAACCATTGCTCGTCCTCGAGCAATCAAACCATACTTTATATAGACACAACCTTACTAAGTAACTCTCCTAACTTATCACACCAAGAATATTTAAAATAGACTAAGCACAATAGTGTAACATATTCACCTCAAGATTTGACTCACAAGCACCACGCATTATTCACAACTTACCCACTTACTCTAACATAGAGATCAAGAATTACCTTTCTTATCAAAAGCCCTCACACAACAAAAGAGAGTAATTCCACAAACAATAAAATTCAAGAACAATGAGGAACTCAAGAAAACAAATTCACTCACTCTCAGAAACGAAAGATGCACCATAGGCTTGCCCGTAGTGTACTACTCTACTAATTGAGCTCATTCAGTCAAGGATCAAGTAGGACTTTTAACTGGTTGTAATATAGGCTGCGGGACGGGTATGATACATTTAGATATAAGAGTGACTACACCTCCCTAAGCACTTTAATACATACACTTTAACATTCAAAAAACCACACTTATGTCAAACCATACTCCACCTTGACATCAACATGCATTAACTCCCCAATTTATTTAAGCACCATTACATCAAGAGTTACCACTTATCAATGAATCTCGTTCACAATAATACAACTATTTTTTTTATTTTTATTTTTCAATTCAAGTGGCTCTTATTTTTTTTCAATTCATTGCACTTTTCTCCTTATTTCAATAGTTCCACTCAGAAGCCAAACCAACCACCCCACGCTTCAACTTTTACAAAGTTCATAATAATTTCAAGTGCTCACGAGAGGTAATTTGTTCAAATAGATGATCTATTCAAACAATTGGATAAGGCTTGTAATGTAGTTGCCAAAGAAAATAGGATTACAGGCTCAAAGGGGTTAACTACGATACATAATAATTAGGTGGGTAATAGAATATAACTGGCTCAACAAAGAAATGCCTAAATCACTTCCAAGACTGAACACAACTACTATTTCTCTTTGCAAATACACGGGGCAAGTTCTAGACATCAAATGCAATGCACAGAATAACACAAAACCTCACACACACATGGCACATAACTCACTCAGGATTGGACTCATCAAGACACTCTAGTCAAAGTAGTTAAGCAACGTTAAAATCATACAATTTAAGGTACTCATACAAGAGTCAAAAACGAAGCCTAAGCGTCACACTAAAGTACTCACTATTCTCAAGGCATAATACAGTTAAGAGATATTGCTTTCATTTTAAATCGCAGCACAAGATCTCCTACTCCTAAAAAAATAAAACTAACTACACCCGATTCAAACAAAACTCTTGGAAAAGAACTGCGGCACAAAGAAAAACCAAAGAGAAATTATTATACTACCTAAAGAATTTTTTTCTTCGACTTTAAAATTTTCAATCAAAAGAAACGAAAACACACACAAGAACAAGAAATGAAAAACAAATAGTTATTTTATTTACATATATACATCCCCACCTCACACTTTAAATTGTTGCATGTCCCCATGACACACAAATAAAAAGCAAGAGGTAAAGAAAACTCCCGTGGACTTTTTCCGTTTTCGAGAACTTGTGAACTCCACCCCTAATTCTGAATGTATTTTTCGATTTCGCTCCTCGGGATTCTTTATGGAGCTTATTAGGCCAAAGTCCTTTAGGGATTTTTGAAAGACCCACTCTTTTTTTTCTTTCTTGGCCTCATTTTAAGTGGAGGATTGTTCTTGTAGGATTATCCTTAACTTGTTTCTGCATTCATTTACAAGAGCAATCCCTGCATATTCCTGTAAATTCTAAAACAAAATCACATGATCAAGGTTAGAATAAGATAATGAAGAAGAAGGGTCATGTGAGTGTTCCTCTGGTATGTCCAAGACCATTTGTTCTTCATTCTCTTCTAATAAAGATTGTGGTTGTGGATAGGTGGGTGGGGATTTGAACTCATCTTTTATTGATGCTTAATCAACCCAATCCTCATCTTCAATCATTTCAGTGGAACAAGAGTCCTCTTACAGAGTGGAAAACTATCTTTGTAAATGTTCATCATCTCGGGTAGGCTTAATTTCACACAGTATCTCTTCCATATATTCACCACCACAATGCAATGAGCTTTCTGAAAGTGTACTTATTATTTGACTCACTTGCATTTTTAGGTTGTTAATGGCTTCATTATCTTGTGTAAACCTCTCTTCCACCTTATTTATGAACTTGTACATATGCTCTTCTAAACTATCATTCTCAGTTTGAGGTGGTTGTCTCTCTTCGCTTTCGTTCCAGTCATAATAAGGGTATTCATCCCAACCAGAGTCAGAATTGTACACATATGAATCCTCATACCTGTACGGACTAGAGGCTAAGTGAGAGTGTTCAAAAGATGAATCATAGGAAGAATACCTACCTGCTTGACAATCAACCCATAGATGATTTCCACCGCATTTAAAACACAAAGTAGACCGCTGACAGTGTTCAGCTGCTAACTCTTCAACTGTTTTCTCAGGCTGGTTGTACGCCATCTTCACAGCATTTAGAATTCAATCTCAAGAATATGCTTTTCAAGGTTTCTTCAACAAAAGAAATCTTGAAGAGAAGTTAACCAAATAAAACTAAAAATAAAAGAAAAAATTAAAAGGTAATTCATGAATTAGCACTACAAACTACTTCAAACACCATTGATTGCTAATCCCCGGCAACGGCGTCAAAATTTGACGAGCTAAAAATACAACACAAAATTATGCTCGCTAGTCGAATATAGTATAGAAAGTATCGTATCCAAAGGGATTGGATTTAAACAGTGTTTTCGTAGCTTCTAGTTTTAATTGTTATCTAAGATGATCATCAATTTAGAATTGTATGATTTAAAACTAAAATTTACTAAAAGTCTAAACTATTGGCTAATGACAATCGCAACAAGAGTAAGCAAGAAGATATCAAAGGGAGAAAATATGGGTTGATTGGATAGGTGTAAGATACTTGTTTGGGAATTAACTCTAGTTACTCCACTTCTATGGTTCAAGTGAGTCTCTCGAATTCACTTTATTATGTTCAAATATTCAGTAGAAACTCCTCTCTCGATTAAGTCTCAACCTTACGATATGAACTAAGTTAAGCTTGGTGAAGATATGCTAGAATTCGCAGTGGATTGATTCTTAGGAGAACCTCTTTCGGTTATCCTCCTAACTAGGTCTAACCATTAATTTAACTAGCCTCTTTCGATTACTAACAAGAATCAATGAATTCAACCAATAAAATAATGCTAAACATCACAAATTATGCCTCTTTCGATTACATAAACAAAGTGAATATATATGCAATAATAAAAACGCCGAAAATGCTTCAATACATAAACTAGAGTTAATATCCACAAATAATTCTCAAAATACCAAATCCATCAATCCCTAAAGAAGAATTACTATGGATATGGAAAAATTCATCACAATTAAGTTTAAATCAAAGGAAAATATAAAACATCCAAACCCTTGTCTTGAGTGAGGATGAATAATGAAATCCTTGTACTTTTACTTCTCCCTCTTCTCCTTAGCTTCCTTAGGTCTATATTATGCCAAAAGTCCTCAAAATATCATTTTTCCATGTATATATACCAAGTAGGGTCGGGCCCAAATAAATACACCTTCTCATACGTGAAAAATGATACTTTTCCGGAGTTGGACGTGCGCGGCCTTGCACCTGGAAGTGTGCCCGTGCACTTGGCCGCACACTTTTCACACTGTTCTGCCAAATATGCGCGGTCAGTGCGTGGCCGTGCACTTTTCACCCTGTTCTATTAGGAATTTGAAAAATCGTAGACCATGAAAGTTGTAGCCTTTGAATTAGCTTTCTAATAATATATTGTGGAGCCCAAACGGAGTTCCGAGCGAAAAGTTATGTGCATTTTACTGGACACTGCGTAGTATGATTGCTCGATTCTTTTTTTCGTTTCACTATCATCCGTTGATCCCCGAACTCGATCCCGACTTAATCCTTTGAGGTTTTACTCAGACTTCAAAGCTTCAAATCACTTTAATCCATTCCATAACATCTACATAGCTCGAAATCACTCCTACAAGGCATAAAACACACAATTAGTGCAAAACACTAACGATTAAAGCTCAAACTCAACTAAAGTGCAGTAAATTGGAATATAATAATCGACTAAAACATGAGATTATAGCCTACCATCAACCACCCCACACTTAAACCATTGCTCGTCCTCGAGCAATCAAACCACACTTTATATAGACACAACCTTATTAAGTAACTCTCCTAACTTATTTCACCAAGAATATTTAAAATAGACTAAGCACAATAGTGTATCATTTTCACCTCAAGATTTGACTCACAAGCACCACACATTATTCACAACTTACTCACTTAATCTAACATAGAGATCAAGAATTACCTTTTCTTCATGAATCAAATGGCCCCACACAACAAAAAAAGAGTAATTCCACAAACAATAAAATTCAAGAACAATGAGGAACTCAAGATAGAAAGAATTCACTCACTCTCAGAAACGACATTCATGTGCCACAAAAGATGCACCATAGACTTTCCCGTAGTGTACTACTCTACTAATTGAGCTCATTCAGTCAAGGATCAAGTAGGACTTTTAACTGGTTGTAATATAGGTTGCGCGACGGGTATTATACATTTAGATATAAGAGTGACTACACCTCCCTAAGCACTTTAATACATACACTTTAACATTCAAAACCCCATACTTATGTCAAACCATACCCCACCTTGACATCAACATGCATTAACTCCCCAATTTGTTTATGCACCATTACATCAAGAGTTACCACTTATCAATGAATCTCGTTCACATCAATACAACTAGTTTTTTTTCTTTTTCAATTCAAGTGGCTCTTATTTTTTTCAATTCATTGCACCTTTCTCCTTATTTCAATAGTTCTACTCAAAGGCCAAACCAACCACCCCACACTTCAACTTTTACAAAGTTCATAATAATTTCAAGTGCTCACGAGAGGTAATTGGTTCAAATAAATAATCTATTCAAATAATTGGGTAAGGCTTGCAATGTGGTTGCCAAAGAAAACATGATTACAGGCTCAAAGGGGTTAACTACGATACATAACAGTTAGGTGGGTAATATAATATAACTGGCTCAACAAAAAAATGCCTAAATTACTTCCAAAACTGAACAAAACTATTATTTCTCTTTGCAAACACACGGGGCAAGTTCTAGACATCAAATGCAATGCACAGAACAACATAAAGCCTCACACACACATGGCACATAACTCACTCAGGATTGGACTCATCAAGACACTCTAGTCAAAGTAGTTAAGCAACGTTAAAATCATACAATTTAAGGTACTCATACAAGAGTCAAAAACGGAGCCTAAGCGTCATACTAAAGTATTCACTATTCTCAAGGCATAATACAATTAAGAGATATTGCTTTCATTTCAAATCACAACATAAGATCTCCTACTCCTAAAAAAATAAAACTAACTACACCCGGTTCAAACAAAACCCTTGGAAAAGAACTGCGGCACAAAGAAAAATCAAGGAGAAATTATTATACTACCTAAAGAATATTTGTTTTCTTCGACTTTAAAATTTTCATTCAAAAGAAACGAAAACACACACAAGAACAAGAAATGAAAAACAAACAGTTATTTTATTTACATATTTACATCCCCACCCCACACTTTATATTGTGGCATGTCCCCATGACACACAAATAAAAAAACAAGAGGTAAATAAAACTCCCCTGGACTTTTTCCATTTTCGAGAACTGTGAACTCCACCCCTAATTCTGAATGCATTTTTCGATTTCACTCCTCGGGATTCTTTATGGAGCTCATTAGGCCAAAGTCTTTTAGGGTTTTTTGAAAGACCCGCTCTTTCCTTTCTTTCTTAGCCTCATTTTGAGCGGAGGATTGTTCTTGTAGGATTATCCTTAACTTGTTTCTGCATTCATTTACAAGAGCAATCCCTGCATATTTTTGTAAATTCAAAAAAAGAAATCTACATGATCAAGGCTAGAATAGGATAATGAAGAAGAAAGTTCATGTGAGTGTTCCTCTGGTATGTCCAAGACCATTTGTTCTTCATTCTCTTCTGATAAAGATTGTGGTAGTGGATAGGTGGGTGGGGATTTGAATTCTTCTTTTATCGATGCTTAATCAACCCAAGCCTCATCTTCAATCATTTCAGTTGAACAAGAGTCCTCTTGCAGTATCTCTTCCATATATTCACCATCACAATGCAATGAGCTTCTGAAAGTGTACTTATTATTTGACTCACTTGCATTGTTAGGTTGTTAATGGCTTCATCATCTTGTGTAAACCTCTCTTCCACCTTATTTATGAACTTGTACATAACCAGAGTCAGAATTATACACATATGAATCCTCATACATGTACGGACTAGAGACTAAGTGATGGTATTCAAAAGATGAATCATAGGAAGAATACCTACCTGCTTGACAATCAACCCATAGATGACTTCCACCGCATTTAAAGCACAGAGTAGACAACTGACAATGTTCAGCTACTAACTCTTGAACCATTTTCTCAGGCTGGTTGTATGCCATCTTCACATCATTTAGAGTTCAATCTCAAGAATATGCTTTTCAAGGTTTCTTCAACAAAATAAAACTTGAAGAGAAGTTAACCAAACAAAACTAAAAATAAAAGAAAAAATTAAAAGCTAATTCCTGAATTAGCACTACAAACTACTTCAAATACCATTGATTGCCAATCCCTGAATTTTCCTGAATTTTCGAGAGGTTTCTTGAGGTAAGTCTCTTGTGCTTATTTTTTATCAATAATCTTGCTTCCCCATTTATTTTCCCACTTAGTTAGTGTGTATTTAAGGTGAAATTTGGGAGTTTGAGGCTAGGGGTTTGAAGAGTTAAATTTTGGGTTTTGAGTGGTCATTTGAGGTTGGATTTTGATAAATTTGGTATGCTTGGATTCGTGAGTGAATGGGCTTTTGGATTTTGTGATTTTTGCCTGATTCCGATACGTGGGCTCGGGTTAACGTTTTAGGATGAATTTTGAAATTTTTGTTAAAATCTTGATTTTATTAATTAGATTAGTCTGTTATAGTTGTATTTATGACATGTAATTATTTTTGGCTAGATTTAGGCCATTCAGAGTCGGATATTCGTGAAGGCATTGTTACCGATTGATTGACTTGGTTTGAGGTAAGTGGCATGCCTAACCTTGTGTGGAAGAAATCCCCTTAGGATTTGGTATTGTCGTGATATGTGAGCGTCGTGTACGTGAGGTGACGAGTACGTACACGGGCTATTTGTTGAAAAAAATGATTTATTTTACTGAGTAGTAACATGTTTTTCCTTTAATTTGAGTTATACCGTTTAAATGAGTATTAGTCTATTTTCATTCTTAATTGAGCTATTCCAACATGCGTAGTTATCCTGTTTAGTCTAATATCGCATGTCTACGTGTTTTAACTGCTTATTTGAACTCCGTGAAGCATGCCTAGTTGATTTCCTATTTTTTTCCCCTTGTTCTTTATCAATCTTAACTATATAATTCTTGTTGTTAACTATGGTATTTATCAATTGAGTTGTATGTTTACTTTTGAGACTACGAGGCAGTTCCACAGAAGTTCTCCCTGCATATTTACTTTTGAGACTACGAGGCGGTTCCTCGGGAGGTCTCCCTGCACATTTACTTTTGAGATAACGAGGCAGTACCTCGGGAGTTCTCCCTGTATATTTACTTTTGAGATGACGAGGCGGTACCTCGAGAGTTCTCCTTGTGCATTTACTTTTGAGACTACGAGGCGGTTCCTCGGGAGTTCTCCCTGCATATTTATTTTGGGACTACGAGACGGTATCTCGGGAGATCCCCTCCTGTTTATCCCTGTGCGTTGCATTGTTATATCGTTGTGTCTTCTTTTTGTTAAATTCTAGTCTCTTATTATACTGTTATATTTTCCTACTCTATTTATTATATACCAGTGGGCTTGACCTGACCTCGTCACTACTCTACCGAGGTTAGGCTTGACACTTACTGGGTACTATTGTGGTGTACTCATGCTACTCTTCTGCACATGTTTTTGTGTGCAGATCGAGGTGCTTCTTATCAGCCCCGCTACTAGGTGAGAGTGCTTGCTGTTGTACGGAGACTTTAAGGTACATCTGTCGCGTCCGAAGACCTCAGAGTCCCCCTTTATTCTCTCCTATGTAATTTACCTTTCGTACTTCTTTTGTTAGATTCTGATATATAGAGATACTAGTTTCTTTCTGTAGCTTGTGACTTATGATGTTCCGGGTTTTGGGAAGACTATGTATTATAGAGTATTAGTTATTGTACATGCCAAGCGGCATTGTTATTAGTTATTTAGTTATCCAATGTTGTTAGTTTCCAAGTTTTACTTTCGGTTTTGTTATATTTTTGCAATTTGTTAGGCTTACCTAGTCGTAAAGACTAGGTGCTGTGACGACGTTATACGTAGGGAGTTTGAGTCGTGACAAGTTGGTATCAGAGCTCTAGGTTCGTAGGTGTCGTGAGTCACAAGACAGTTTATTAGAGTCTCGCGAATCGGTACAGAGACGTCTGTACTTATCTTTGGGAGGCTATGGAACTGTTAGGAAAAAAATATACTTCTTTGATTCCTTGTCGTGCGAAATTTGTTGACATAAAAAATTCTAAACTTCTGTATTCTATTCTCTCACAGATGGTGTGGACACTTACAAGCGGGTCTGATTACCAGGCACCCGTGCCCCCTGCTAGAACTGCGAGAGGCCGGGGCCGGGGCCGGGGCCGGGGTAGACGCTGATGACGTCCACGTAGTGCAGTCCGAGCACCCGCACGAGCTGCTACAGAGGAACCCCCAGTAGCTCCAGCTGGAGGGCATGCACCTGAGGTGCCTATTGCTGCACCAGCTCTCCAGGAGACTCTAGCCCAGTCCTTTAGCATGTTCAGTACCTTAGCTCAGGCTGGATTGATTCCACTTGCTCCTGCCACATCTCAGGTCGGGGGAGAAGCATAGACTCCCGTCGCCGGTACTCTAGAGTAGAGGGCTCAGTTACCAGGCCCTAGAGTTCATCCCTATGTAGCCGGTAGCTCCGGTTCAACATGAGACTAGGACAGCCGTTTCTGAGGCGGAGTAACNGAGTGTCATCGTATTCTCCGTACTATGGGCGTAGCGGAGATGAGTGGGGTTTCTTTTACCACTTCCAGCTTAGAGGAGTAGTCTATCAGTGGTGGCGTGCTTATGAGTTGAGTAGTCCGGATGAGGCAGCTTCACTTACATGGACTCAGTTCTCAAATATGTTTTTGAGAGAGTATGTCCCTCAGAGCCTCAGGGACGCATGGCGCGTGGAGTTTGAGCAACTACGCCAGGGTGCTATGACTGTGTCAGAGTATACAGTCCGCTTCAGTGATTTGGCCCGACATGCACCGGCCTTGGTTGCCACAGTTCGAGAGAGGGTTCGACGGTTTATTGAGGGTCTTCACCCCAGTATCCGGATTAGTATGGCCAGGGAGTTGGAGATGGATATTTCTTATCAGCAGGTTATGATTATCGCCGGGAGATTGGAGGTCATGCTTTCCCGGGATAGAGATGAAAGAGAGGCCAAGAGGTCTCGAGAGAATGGTTCTTATTCTGGTGCTCGTGCCCCAGCATCTCGCCATGGTATGGGTTATGTGAGTCGCCCCGTTCATTCAGCTTTTCCAGCCGCTAGTGGTATTCTGGTCTCTTCTAGGCCCCAGGTGCCTTATTATGCACCGCCAGTATCTAGTGTGCCTCCTGCTCGAGGTGCTTTTAGCGGCCAATCCAGCAGACCTGGCCGGAGTCAGTCACAACAGCCATGCCCTCTGAAGGGTTATTTTGAGTGTGGATACACTCGCCACATGGTGAGGGATTGCCCCAAACTTAGGAGGGGTGCACTTCCACAGACTTCTCAGTCGCCACGTGCTCCACCGGCTTCTCAGGCTATGATTCCAGCACCAGCTACCGCCCCACCTACTCAGACAGCTCGAGGTGGAGGTTGGGGAGGTCGAGGTCGCCCTAGAGGGGGAGGCCATGCTAGATATTATGCTCTTCCGGCTCATACAGAGGCATTTGCTTCCGACTCTGTCATTACAGTTATTGTTCTGGTCTGCCATAGAGATACGTAGATATTATTTGACCTAGGCTCTACATATTCCTATGTGTCCTCTTATTTTGCCCCGTATTTGGGCGTATCTCGGGATTCTTTGAGTTCCCATATTTATGTGTCTACTTTTGTGGGAGATTCTCTTGTTGTTGTCTGCGTGTATCGGTAGTGTTTGATTGCTCTTAGTGGTTTTGAGACCAGAGCCGATTTATTATTACTCATCATGGTAGACTTTGATGTTATCCTAGGCATGGACTGGTTGTCGCCCCATTATGCTATTCTTGATTATCACGCTAAGACAGTGACGGTGGCTATGCCAGGTTTACCGCGATTTGAGTAGAGAGGCACCTTAGAGTATACTCCCAGCAGAGCTATTTCATTTCTTATAGCTCAACGAATGGTTGAGAAGGGGTGTGACATGTATCTAGCTTATGTGAGAGATGTCAGTATTGATACCCCTACAGTTGAGTCAGTTCCAACAGTGAGGGACTTTCTAGATGTGTTTCCAGCAGATCTTCCGGGCATGCCGCCCGATAGAGATATTGATTTTGGCATTGATTTATTGTCGGGCACTCAGCCCATATCTAGTTTTTGAGAGGTTTCTTGAGGTAAGTACCTTGTGCTTATTTTTGATCAATAATCTTGCTTCTCCATTTATTTTTTCACCTAGTTAGTGTGTATTTAAGATGCAATTTGAGAGTTTGAGGCTAGGGATTTGAAGAGTTGGATTTTGGGTTTTGAGTGGTCATTTGAGGTCGAATTTTGATAAATTTGGTATGGTTGGAGTCGTGAATGAATAGGCTTTCGGATTTTGTAATTTTTGCCCGATTTTGAGACGTGGGTCCGGGTCGACTTTTTAAGACGGATTTCAGAATTTTTGTTAAAGTCTTGATTTCATTAATTAGATTAGTTTTCTTTAGTTGTATTTATGATATGTAATTGTTTTTGGCGCCATTCGGAGTCGGATATTCATGGAAAAGGCATTATTACAGATTGATTGAGCTTGGTTCGAGGTAAGTGGCTTGCCTAACCTTGTGTGGGGGAAATCCCCTTAGGATTTGGTACTGTCGTGATATGTGAGCTCCGTGTACGTGAGGTGACGAGTACGTACACGGGATATTTGTGGAAAAACTCGATTTATTTTACTGAGTAGTAACATGTTTTTCCTTTAATTTGAGTTATACCGTTTAAATGAGTATTAGTCTGTTTTCATTCTTAATTGAGCTGTTCCAACATGCGTATTATCCTGTTTAGTCTAATATCGCATATCTACGTGCTTTAATTGCTTATTTGAACTCTGTGAAGCATGCCTAGTTGATTTCCTATTTTTTCCTTGTTCTTTATCAGTCTTAACTATAAAATTCTTGCTGTTAACTATGGTATTTATCGGTTGAGTTGTGTGTTTACTTTTGAGACTACGAGGCGGTTCCTCGGGAATTCTCCCTGCATATTTACTTTTGAGATTACGAGGCGGTTCCTCGGGAGTTCTCTCTACATATTTACTTTTGAGACTACGAGGCGGTTCCTCGGGAGTTCTCCCTGTATATTTACTTTGAGACTACGAGGCGGTACCTCGGGAGTTCTCCTTGTACATTTACTTTTGAGACTACGAGACGGTTCCTCGGGAGTTCTCCCTACACATTTACTTTTGAGACTACGAGACGGTTCCTCGGGAGTTCTCCCTACACATTTACTTTTGAGACTATGAGGCAGTACCTCGGGAGTTCTCCCTGCATATTTATTTTGGGACTACGGGATAGTATCTCGGGAGATCCCCTGCTGTTTATCCCTGTGGGTTGCATTGTTATATCGCCGTGTCTTCTTTTTGTTAAATTCCAGTCTCTTATTATATTGTTATATTTTCCTGCTCTATTTATTATATACCAATGGGCCTGACCTGATGTCGTCACTACTCTACCGAGGCTAGGCTTGGCACTTACTTGGTACTGTTGTGGTGTACTCATGCTACTCTTCTGCACATGTTTTTGTGTGTACATCCAGGTTCTTCTTATCAGCCCCGCTACTAGCTGAGAGTGCTTGCTGTTGTACGGAGACTTCAAGGTATATCTGCCGCATCCGCAGACCTCGGAGTCCCCCTCTATTCTCTCCTATGTCATTTACCTTCCGTACTTCTTTTGTTAGACTCCGGTGTATAGAGATACTAGTTTCCTTCTGTAGCTTGTGACTTA
>AWOL01S0012853.1:0-10819 GCA_000715115.1 Nicotiana otophora | reverse complement strand
GGGGGGGGGGGGTTGGAATGGGTTGATATTTAATTTGTGTATGGCGACTTCCTTTGGGATGCCCGACATATCTGCATGACTGAAGGCAAACAAATCTACATTAGTTGTTAAGAATTGACTGAATTTACCTTGATCCAGAAGTTTGCAACCGATATAGGCTTTCTTGCTATAATCGTTGGGGTCTAATTGAATGGGGTCGAGGTCTTCTATGGTCGATCCTGCTGCTTCGACTATGTTGCGGTCTTTTATGTCGTCCCCTGCCTTGTCGTGCTCCGACCTCAACCCTGCTGATTGCTATGCCTTTCCGGGATGTGCGTTGTTCTCCGCGTATACTAAATATTCCCCATAGAGTTAGAAATTTAGTTACTTGGTATAAGCTGGAGGGGACGGCTCTCATGGGATGTATCCATGGTCGACCCACTATGGGGTTGTATGCGGTAGCCTGATCCATGATTTGGAATGTTGTCTCTACAGTTACGCCGCCAGCTAGGATGGGGAGTGTAATCTTCCCGGATGTTCGCTCAACTGCGTTGTTAAAACCGGTTAATGTGATGCAACGCGACACTATCTTATCCTGGAGCCTCATTTGGGCAAGGACACGAGGATGGATAATGCACGCAATGCTTCCACCGTCCACCATGATGCGCTTGACATCAGTATCTAAAATGAGTAAAGTAATAACAAGGGCATCGTTATGAGGAAAGTCAAACCGTCAGCATCTAACTCATCAAAGATGATACTCTCTTCGAGTCCGTCATACCGTTCACGGGTGATCGACCGTTTG
The DNA here is from genome assembly GCA_000715115.1 of Nicotiana otophora. Lineage (NCBI taxonomy): Eukaryota > Viridiplantae > Streptophyta > Magnoliopsida > Solanales > Solanaceae > Nicotiana > Nicotiana otophora. Next base: position 10,035 of record AWOL01S0012853.1, on the reverse strand, counting down.
AGTTTGTGAGTGGTGGTGGATTTCACTCCGTTGACAAAGGCATCGACACCGCCGCCGATGATCATGTTGATGATACGGGCTGATGATGGCAGTTTTGGCTGGATATGATGTTCATCCCCTCTGGTGAAGTTGGTCCTCCCCTTATCGCTTAACAATTATTCGAGGTGCCCTTGACGTAACATGTTTACGACTTCTTGTCTGAGGTCGATACAATCTTCGGTTTTGTGTCCACTTTCATGGTGGAACTCACAGAGGGCGTCGGATTTCCTGGTGTTCGGGTCTGATCTCATCTTTGGCGGTCATTTCACTTTCGGTCCAAGCTTCTCCAGGGCGTAGACTATCTATGTAGGTTACAGACAAAAATTATGAGTAGATAATAAGGGAGGCATACCTCTTTCGTTCCGATGAGTTCCCATACTTGGTCTGGATGAGCCCTCTTCGTAGCGTGGGGGAGGGGGGAGCGCAGTGGCCGTCCTGATATATGGTTGATGTTAATCCTTGTTAGGCCACGGAATTGGATGATCTCTTCTGGCACTGTCTCTTCGATCTTTTCTAGATTCAGCTTATACTGAGGTTAGTCAGTGAGTTGTCCTGTTGAGGTCATCCTCATCTGCTCAAACCTTGGCACAATAAGCATTGTGGATTTCGTCCCAATTGGTTGGGGGATACTTCATCAACCGACTCAACAAATTTCTAGTTGCTCTCGAACCATCTATACTCAGCCCGTTCTGAAAGGCTGCGACCGCCATCCCTTCGGATACATTTGGCAAAGTCATCCTTACTTGGTTGAACCGGGCAAGGAAGTCCCTCGCCTCGGCCTTCTTGGCTCCGGCATGGGCGGTTACAAGTTTGTCGGCCATTTCTTTGAAAGTTTCTATGGAGCGGGCTGGTAGATGTGAATACCACATCAATGCTCCTCCCGTGAGGGTTTCACCAAACCTTGTCAGCAAAATAGAGGATATTTGTTCCTTGGCGAGGTCGTTGCCTTTTACAGCGGTGACATAGTGAGTCACGTGATCTTCAAGATGGGTCGTGTCGGCGTATATCCTGAGGTAAGGCGGCATTTTGAAGGTTTTTGGTATGGTATGCGGGGCTACATCATCACTGTACGACTGCTCTATGAACCTACCGGTGTCCCTTTTTGGTAGCAGCTTAGGAGTGCCTGGTATCTTATCAACCCGTTCTTGGTGTTCTTTCATCTGGTCTCGAAGTGCCTTATTTTCATTCTCCATTTCTTCCATTCTTTTTAGAATGGTGGCGAGGGCGTTATCACCTGCACTATTAGTAACATTGTAAGTTATACTTGTCGTTGGAGGGGGGTTGGTCGAACTGCTCGTCTGTTTGTTGTATCGCGCATGTCCTCGCGGCTTCTGCAGACGCGCCTAAAGTAGATTTATTGAGGACACTTGTTAGAGAGTCGGCTACCCATGCTTCGAGAAGTTGTTTCACGACTGGGGTGTCCCTTCCTCTGCAGATGTAGAGGTTCCTTTCCCATTGGGTTTTGTTATGCTACAGTGTGGGGGCGGTGACTGCTCTTGCCTTGGGGATGCACTCGGCGTCGTGTCCTCACCTACCATTTCACATATTTCGTTGATGACGTTCAAGAGGTTGGTTGGGATACCATCTGTTATCCTCGTCCTTACCTCTCGGTTACCTGCCATGTAGGGTTTTGCACACACAAAGAAGGGAGATCTTAGGATTTTTTGACGTTAGTAACTTGCGTCAATTATAGATGTAGAGGAAACTAAAAATTTAACTAAGAACTCCCCATAGACGGCGCCAAATTATTTGACCAAAAAATTTAGATCTTGGTTCAAATAATTAAATTTATGTGAACAAGGGTTAATTTTAGTTAACCATAATATCCTTATACGGGATTTTTTATAGAAGCGATAAATATCATGTGGATCTGGTCGGACAGTGATAATATCATATAATAAATGTTCTAGGAATCAGGAGCAATAATGTAATATTCAATAATAATGTACGTTAATAAATGACATTTAAGTAAATAGGATGAATGATTCACCCAAAAGGGATTGAATAAGTGGATCTTCCTCCTCACGATGAGTGATAGACAGATCTTTGAATATTCGAGTTATTCTCGGATCTGATGGAAAAGCATGGATAAGAATCTCATTGAAAAGGTGATGTTTGTTTCCTACCAGGTATGAGCCGCATCTTTAAGTCAAAATTTGTTGTTTACAAATGAATACCATCTCATCTTATCATTGTCTCTTTTCCTTTTTATATGGGACATATTTATAAAAAACTCTAATAGTACAAGTGGATAGAATATCCACTAGAATATTCTCTTTAATATCCTATCTTGAAAACTAGTCGTTACAACTCTGTCAACGGTACTCGACCTTGACCTCGACCATTGTTGACACCTCGACTATGGCTCTTGGTTACTCTTCGACCGCAGACTTTGCTGCTTCTTGGGCCATCTTGACAAGCGACGACTTGAAAACTCTTCCCTTAGTATTATCTTGGCTTAAATATTCCAAATACGGATTTTGACTCATACATAACCATGGAGCCATAAATACTATAACACTTATAATCCAATGTAAGATTTTTCTACTTGGGAATTTCTTCATTCAAGAAGCTCAAATTTAAGCTCAAATTAATTACTCAAAAAATAAATTGTGTTTAAGTAGATATTTTGGACAACTTTTAAATCTCTCATTTGCTTTTTAAGAATTAAATTGAATGAGCAGAACTCTTATAAATAATGAAAAGATGAAGTCACGAAAAATCAAAATGTGTCATTTTGGTGATGGGATGTGTATTTTTACAGAGAGTTAAAAATTTATCTATTGCTCATTTCTAAATATAAAAATGTGTCTTTCAACGAAGGTTGGATGCATCTTTTCACTAAATGTTGTACCTTTTCAATATTAGGCACTTTAAATTTTGAACCACTCAAACTAACAACTAACCATTATCTCAAATTAATGGTTAAATATTTAAACCGCAAGTGTATTTCTTAAATTCATGAATTGGGGATATTGCAACTTGTTCCTTTTGAGCATGAACAAAAACTACTACTGAATTTTATATTATTGTTGAATTTTAGAAAGGAACGACTTCATTGTCACGACCCAATTTCTACTATAGGTCGTGATGGCGCCCAACGTCGCCACTAGGCAAGCCAACAGCGAAGTACTTATTTAATTTCTCATTGTAATATTTTTTAAAGTCTTTAATTTTTATTTAATACGAAAATAAATAGTAAGTGAGCATAGTAATGTAAAGCATAAACTAATGGGAAAGAAAGATAGTGAATTAAATAATCAAACCCATGAGTGTCTACAAGAATTTCCAAAATCCGATGTCACAAGTGCACGAGCATCTAGTAGAATATACAAACTCTCTAGGAACTACTATCTGAAAAAAATAGATAGAAACGATAAATCATAACAAGAGAAGGCTCCGGGTGCTGCAGAATGGAACATGGGAAAGCAGCTCATCACTAAGCCTCCGGATAATGCGGGTACGCGCCCGTACGAACTCCAGATGCACCTGCCTCAGAACCTGCACAATATGTGCATAAGTATAGCGTGAGTACATAAACAACATGTACTCAGTAAGTATCTAGTCTAACCTCGAAAGAAGTAGTGAAGAGGGGTCGACTTCGACACTTACTAGTGCGCAATATACATAATGTACAAGATTATTTTATAGGCATGAAATATAACATCAAGGATGGAATAAAAGGCAATAATTAAATGACCATTTACCAAAATAACAATTAGAAGTCCCCAAATCCTTCATCACGAACGTGAGGGTCCTTCCGCGTTCACGAAGAATGAAACCAGAACCAGCACACTAGCAATTTTGGACTTAGCTCTGGGTGGTCTGAAATGCATCCGAGCCCCCGGGACCCCTTCCAAATGCACCAATAAGTCCATAACCATAATACGGACCTTCTCAAAATCTCGAAACACATAAAACAACATTGAAACTAAGAATCTCACCCCAAAACCAAATTGAATCAACTTATGAACTTCAAACTTCTTAACTAGCTTCGAACGCGCCGAATCATACTTAGGCTACTCAGAATCACCCCAAATTATGTGTACAAGTCATAAATTACCATACAGACCTATTCCTAGGTTTGGAATCCCAAACAGACCCCGATAACACCAAAGTCTACTCCAAACCAAATTTAAAGAACTAGAATACTTTAAATGAACCAACTTTCAACACTAAGCGCCGAAATGCTCTCGGATCACCCAAAACCCAATCCGAACACATGGACAAGTCCAAAAATCATAATACAAACCTATTGGAACCATCAAATTTCAATTCCAATGTCATTTACTCAAGATGTTGACTCAAGTCAAACTTGGCCATAATAGGCACTATAAAGGAACTAAATATTCTGATTTCAACCCGAACCCTTCCAAACCTAAACCAACCATCCCTAAAAGTCATAAAATAGTAAAAGCACATAAGAAAAGTCTTAATTAGGGGAACGAGATCTAGAAAGTAAAACGATCGATCGGGTCGTTACATTCTCCACCTCTTAATCAAACGTTCGTCCTCGAACTGGTCTAGAATCATACCTGTAGTGCTGAATAAATGTGGATATATGCTCCGCATGTCCTCCTCGGTCTCCCAAGTCGCTTCTTCGGCTGGTTGACCTCTCCACTGGACCTTTTCCGCAAAAATCTTCTTGGACCTCAACTGTCGAATATTCCTGTGAATAATAGCAACTGGCTCCTCCTCGTAACCCAAGTTCTCATCTAGTTGAATCGTGCTGTAATCTAACACTTGCGACCTGTCGGCATGGTACTTCCGGAGCATAGACACATGGAAGACCGAATGAACTCCTGATAGATTGGGAGGCAAATCAAGCTCATAAGCAACCTCCCCAACTCGTTTCAACACCTCAAATGGGCCAAAAAGCCTTGGACTCAGCTTGCCCTTCTTCCCGAACCTCATGATACCCTTCATCCGCGAGACTTTCAAGAGAACCTTCCCACCCACCATAAATGATAAATCATGCGCCTTATGATCCGCGTAACGCTTCTGTCTAGACCGTGCTGTGCGAAGCTGCTCCTGAATCAACTGTACCTTCTCCAAGGCATCCTTCAATAAATCAGTGCCATATAACCCAGCCTCACCGGGCTCAAACCATCCGATGGGAGAACGACATCGCCGACCGTACAAAGCCTCAAATAGAGCCATCTCGATAACTGTTGTTATAAGCAAACTTGGCCAAAGGCAAGAATCGATCCAACTGCCCTGCGAAATCAATCACACACGCTCTGAGCATATCCTCAAGAATCTAAACTATCCACTCTGACTGCCCGTCAGTCTGCGGATGAAAGGCTGCGTTGAACTCTACCCGGGTGCCCAACTCACTCTGTACTGCTCTCCAAAAATACAAAGTAAACTGAGGGCCTCTATCTGAAATGATTGAAACAGGTACACCATGCATCCGGACAATCTCCTGAATTTAAATCTGGGCCAATTTCTCTAAAGAGTACGTAGTCACAACCAGAATAAAGTGTGCCAACTTGTTCAGCCTGTCGACAATGACCCAAACAACATCAAACTTCCTCAACGTCTGCGACAACCCACCTACAAAGTCCATAGTGATTCACTTCCATTTTCACTATGGTATAACCATCTGCTGGAATAGGCCACCTGGCCTCTGGTGCTCATACTTAACTTGCTAGCAATTTATACACCTTGCTACATACTCAACTATGTCTTTATTCATCCACCGCCACCAATAATGTTGCCTCAGGTCACGATACATCTTTGTAGCACCAGGGTGAATAGACTACCGAGAACTGTGTGCCTCCTCTAGAATCTTCTCCCTTAATCCATCAACATAAGGAACACATAAGTAACCCTGGAGTCACAGAACACCATCTTCGCCGATATTAACCTTCTTGGCACTACCCCGTAGGACCGTCTCTCTAAGAACCAGAAGGTGCGGATCATCGTACTAATGAGCCTTGATCCTCTCAAATAATGAAGACTGAGCCACAACACATGCAAGAAATCGACTGGTCTCTGAGATATCCAACCTCACAAGTTTGTTAGCTAAGGACTGAATATCCAAAGCCAATGGCCTTTCCTCTGCTGAAATAAATTCTAAACTACCCATACTCTCGGTCATTCTGCTCAAGGCATCTGCAACCACATTTGCCTTGCCCGGATGGTAAAGGATGGTAATATCATAATCCTTCAGTAACTCAAGCCACATGCGCTGCCTCAAATTAAGATCCCTCTGCTTAAACAAATGTTACAAGCTATGTTGTTCGTTGTAAATTTCACAGGACACTCCATAAAGATAATGCATCCAGATCTTGAGAACATGAACTATCGTGGACAACTCCAAATTATGTACGGGGTAATTCTTCTCATGGGCTTCAGCTGACGTAAGGCATATGCAATAACCCGCCCCTTCTGCATCAATACACAACCCAGGACAATGCGTGAAGCATCACAATACACAGTATACATCCCTGAATCGGAAGGCAACTCTAAAATCGGTGATATAGTCAAAGCTGTCTTGAGCTTTTGGAAGCTCCCCTCGCAATCATCGGACCATCGGAATGGAACATCTTTCTGGGTCAATCTAGTCAAAGATGTTGCAATATATGAGAAGCCTTCCACAAACCGGCGATAATAACATTTGTTCTTAATGGTAACTTTGTTCAACTGGCGGTAATCAATGCACATCCGCATCCTCCCATTCTTCTTCTTCACAAATAACACTAATGCACCCTAAGGTGACACACTCGGCCTGACGAACCCCTTTGCTAGCAACTCCCCAAGCTTCTCTTTCAACTCTTTCAAGTCTTTCGGAGCCATGCGGTATGGTGGAATATAGATAGCTGGGTACCTGGTGCCAAATCAATACTGAAATTGATATCACGATCTGGTGACATGCCTGATAGATCAGAAGGAAACACATCGGAGAACTCCCGCACCACGAGCACTGAATCAATCGTGGGAGTCTCTGTAGTAGTATCCCGAACACAAGCTAAATAAGCCAAACAACCCTTCTCGACCATGGTCGAGCCTTCAGAAAAGAGATAACCCAACTAGATGCACTGATAGATGAACCCATCCACTCCAATCTAGGCTACTCTGGCATCGCCAAGGTAACAATCTTGGCATGGCAATCAATAATGGCATGATACAAAGATAACCATGACCTCAAAGTCGGTCATGTCGAGCAACAGAAGATCCGCTCTAGTTTCATAACCACAGAAAGTCACAATACAGGACTAGTAGACCTAATCCACAACAACAAAATCGCCCACAGGCATGGACATATATACAGGAGCGGTCAAAAACTCACTAGGGAAATCCAAATAATGAGCAAATAGAGAAGAAACATATGAATATGTAGACCTTAGATCAAATAGTACTGAAGCATCCCTACCGCGGATAGAAATAATACACGTGATCACGGCATCTGAGGCTACTGCATCTGGCCTGGCTGAAAAAATATAGAACCTAGCTAGAGCACCACCTACCTGGCCTCTACCTCTAGGGCGACCCCTACCCACCTGCCCTCCGCCTCTAGCAGGCCGGACAGCCGGTGCGACAGCTGGTGCGGTATCATGGGTTGATGGCCCTAGTGGCCCTACTGCACCGCCTTGCCCCAAAACTTGGGGCAAGATCTCCTCATGTGACCAAGCTCCCGGCACTCATAGAAACCTCTCAGTGCGGAAGATGACTGACCCTGAGTTTGACCCTGGGGGACCTGAATACCCATTGGAAGGTTGGAATGGCACTGAAATAGGGCTGCACTGGTGCACCCCGAGAAGGCGATAGTACTGAATAAGTGGGTCTACAGAACTGACCCCTCACGAACTGACCTCTGCCCCCAGACGGGGCACCGCTGAATCCTCCATAACGCTGAGGCCTCTTCTCCCCCGCTATATACAATCGGCCCTGGGTAAGGATACCCTCAATTCGCCAAGCTATCTCCACAACCTGCTCGTAAGGAGTCCCCATCTCCACCTTTCAGGCCATAATAACCTGAATACCATAATGCAAACCCGCAATAAATCTCCGCACTCTCTCTGCATCGGAGAGGAGTATCATAAGTGCATGGCAGGACAACTTAGAGAATCTAGCCTCATAATCGATCACAAACATCTGACCCTGTTGGAGCTGCTCGAACTGACCCCGTAGCTCTTCCCTATGAGAGTGTGGAATATATCTCTCCGAAAAGAGATGTGTGAACTGATCCTAAGTTAAGGGAGGCGAATTTGCTGGCCAACTAAGAAAATAGGACTGCCACCATCTATGGGCCCTGCCCTCCAACTGAAATGTGGTAACGTTTACGCCGTTGGACTCCAATACTCTTGTGTTGTGCAGCCTGTCCCTGCAACGGTCAATAAAATCCTAGGGGTCTTCATGTCTCTCACCGCCAAAGGCAGGAGGTTGCAGTCTGGTCCATCTATCCAACAGCTTATGCGGCTCGACGGCCACATCTGGTCTGGGATCTGGTACAACCGCTGCAATTAGTTGGGCTCAGCCGAGTAATGCAACTGGGTCTGATATATGACAGCAACGTGTCCTGGAGCCTGAGCGGTATGGGTCTGTACTCCCCTTCTCGCTTGAGATGTGCCTGAGTTCGCTGGAAATAAACCAGCATGCATCATAGAATCCATGAACCGGAGCATACTGCCCATGACCTCCTGAAATCCCGGCGCGAACGTGAAATCTGTCGGGGCCGGCTCAGTTGCAGGCATCTCACCCTGCTCCACAATTATAGGATCCTCCACTGGATCTGTTGGTGTCACGACGGGAGCAACTCCAGGATGCCTTCATCCTCTAGTAGGAGCTGAAGCTCTCCCCTGGCCTTTGCCTCGGCCTCTAGCAACAGGGGGGCCGCCGGGTACATCTATCACGCACGTTCTCACTATCTGTGAGACAATAAGAGAAAGATACTTAGCACAACATCAACTGCACGATACGAGATGAAGAAAAAAAAGTTTCCTAACACCCTATAGCCTCTCGAAGATAAGTACGGACGTCTCCGCACCGATCTGCAAGACTCTATTAGGACCGCTCATGACTTGTGAAACCTATCTGAACCTAGAGCTCTGACACCAAGATGTCACGACCCAATTTCCATTATATGTCATGATGGTGCCCAACGTCGCTGCTAGGCAAGCCAACAGTGAACTACTCATTTAATTTCTCATTTTAATATTTTTAAAGTGTTTGATTTTTATTTAATGCGAAAACAAATAGTAAGTGAGCGTAGTAGTACAAAGCATTAACTAACGGGAAAGAAAGATAGTGAATTAAATAATCAAACCCATGAGTGTCTACTAGAATTTCCAAAACCCGGTGTCACAAGTGAACGGGCATATAGTAGAATATACAAAACTCTCTAGGAACTACTGTCTGAAACAAAATAGACAGAAACGATAAATCATAACAAGAGAAGGTTCAGGGTGCTGCAGAACGGAGCATGGGAAACCATCTTACCGCTAAGTCTCCGGATAATGCGGGTACGCGCCCGGACGAACTCCAGATGCACCTACCTCAGAATCTGTACAATATGTGCAGAAGTGTAGCGTGAGTATATAAACAATATGTACCCAGTAAGTATCTAGTCTAACTTGATTAAGTAGTGACGAGGGGTCGACTTCGACACTTACTAGTGGGCAATATACATAATGTACTAGATTATTTAATAGGCATGAAATACAACATCAAGGATGGAATAAGAGGCAATTATTAAATGACCATTTATCAAAATAACAATTAAAAGTCCCCAAATCCTTCAATGCAAACGCAAGGGTCCTTACGCGTTCGCGAAGAAGGAAACCAGAACCAGCACACCAACATTTTCGTACTTAGCTCTAGGTGGTCCGAAATGCACCTGAGCCCCCCGGGATCCCGTCCAAATGCACCAACAAGTCCATAGAAATAATATGGACTTGCTCGAAACTTCAAAACACATAAAACAACATCGAAACTAAGAATCTCACCCCAAAACCAAATTGAATCAACTTATGAACTTCAAACTTCTTAACT
>AWOL01S0012851.1:6209-36907 GCA_000715115.1 Nicotiana otophora | reverse complement strand
TGAAGATTTAAGAACTTAAGAGAAATTCTATTCGGTGTGAGCCTCGATTCTTTGTTGTGATATTCCCGTGGGTTTTTTGAGGCTTCGGATAAGTTTGGATGATGTATTTATACTTGTTGGTATGATTTGATGGGGAGGGAGGGGCTCGGGTCTGTTTAAGATCATTGGTTGAGAAACTAGTTATGTTAAAGATTTGAAGTTTGACCATGGTCAATATCGGGCTAAGATGACCTCTTTTCTGTGTTTTAAGTGCATGAGCAGGTTCGTAGCGTGTTTCATGATTAAAATACATATATAGTTTGTGTCCGGGAGGTTCCGAATGAGTTGGGTGCTAAACGAAGATTTTCATATTGTTGGTTTATTTTCAGGTGTAAGTAATTACGACAATGCCATTTATATCCGTGAAATTTTTAGATTGTTTTTAAAACTTCAAAAAATCATATCTCCCTCATTATAAGGCCAAATTGGGTGATTCAAGAGGCTATTTTGGGTGTAATCTTACAAGAATCATGGTGGGATTATCAAACATGAGTTTTGAGATCATCTAGGACCTAATTCGATCCGAGGCAGCTGTTATATTTTGTTTTCTTTCTTGTTTTGGAATTTAGTTACTTTTTCTCACAAGATTTTGAAGCTCGATTTTGGAGGGAATTTTAACCATTTGATTTAGGATTCGAGTTCTTTGTAGGTTGTTTCATACGAGAAGGTCATTTTAGAGTATTGATTTAGCTTCTTTGAGGTAAGTATCTTGCCTAACTTTGTGGTGGGGGAGGAGGGAACTACCCCTTAGGATTTGAGTCTTTGATGCTAATTGTTTCATGTGAAACCCGTGTACGTGAGATGACGAGTCCGTGCTCGGACTTATTTGTGGAAAGTTGATCTTTTAGGGCTCTTGGGTTCTTATGTTCATTAGATATGAAGTTGTTTTATTATGTTAAGTTCCCCATTTACTGGNGGGGGGGAACTACCCCTTTGGATTTGAGATTTATTATATTATTTAAATTATGTGAAAGACGTGTACGCGTGGTGAAGAGTGCGTACTCGAATTTATATGTGGAAAATTGATCGGTTTAGATTTTTAGGCTTCTTTCATGTATTTATTTGAAGTTGTCACGTATTATATCTTTTAATTATCAAGTTTACTTTTATATGCTTTATTTGAAGTTGTTACATCTTTTATTTTTATGTGACTTCCTTTATTGTTGAATTATTTTTAATTGGAATTATTGTTACATGATATCCTTTCGTTGCCGAGTTATTCCCATACATTTAGGCATAGTTGCTAGTTCATGCCATCTCTTTCATTGTTAGCTTAGGTCGCATACTAGAATTCGAAGTTTATCATTTTATGGAAATACCTTCATTATTGAGTTTACTCTTAAGCAATTAATTAAAATTAAAGTTATTAAAAGTCATTAACCCATTGTAGTTGAGGTTGTTGTTTAATGGGGTATTGTTCATTGTTGAGTTACTTTCCCTGTTCATTTTGTTGCTATTGAGATTTTGTACACATCATGTTTGAGCCGTGAGCTATGTGTTGTGGTGACATTTGTATTGTTGTTTTGGAAAGATTGTGGCCTATGGCCACTTGTGGTACGAGTTGATATGTCATGCTGTTGTGATGTTAGCATATATGAATTTGTTGTGTGGATTAATTGTTGTTATACGGAGCATAAGAATGGCATCTCACTCTTGTTATTTTGTGGAGCATAAGGGTAGAATCTCACTTCTGTTGATTCTGCAGAGTGATACGGGTGGCTATTATGTTATTATCCGGGCGGAACGATAAGGGTGTCTATTATGCAGAGTGATACGGGTGGATATCGGAGTGATACAGACGGCTAATGATATTGTCAGGGCAGAGTAATACGGGCGGCTATCACAGTGATAAGGGTGGCTATTGTTTTAATTTTTGGACGGAGCGATAAGGGTGGCTATTATTTTAATTTTTGGGCGGAGCGATAAGAGCGGCTATTATGATGTTATCAATACAGAGAATATGTCATGGATGATATGTGATGACCTGGGGACATTATGTTGATGATATTCGTGTGATGGTGTGACTTTTCTTGTGTATGTCATGGCCCTTACATGACTTGTGTTACTTTGGATGAGCTACTCGATGTCTTTGATATTACTTGTTGACTTGGACTGTGATAGTACACACACAAGCATACACCGTAGCATGCTACTTATACCAGTTCAGGAGTATGAAACTTGACATTCATTGATCATGCCCATGTATTCATATATTATCTGGTGATTAATATTGTGGGCACGTGGTTCCATGAGTATAAGAGTCGTGATTTGGGACTCGTGACTTGTGATTATGAGATGAGGTATCTCGGAGTAATTTTATTGTGAGAATTGTGTTAGAACGGCTTGATTAACTGGTTATCATTTGTTTTCCTTATTTGGTTTCACTGGTACTTTAACGGTGTTCTTGTTACTTAACTGTTTATATCCCATGTTGATTCTTCTTGCCATTTACTAATTCCTGCTTAAATGATTAGCTTTATACTACTATTTTGCAGAGGTTATTTTGACTAGTAGGTGTCTTGACTTGTTCCTCGTCCCTACTCCACCGAGGTTAGTCACGATACTTACTGGGTACCGACCGTGGTGTACTCATACTATATTTTTGTATATTTTTGTGCAGATCCAGGTATTGGAGATAATGTACTCAGGCAGAGTTAGCTTCTTGATCGCGAGGATTCAATGTAGAGCTGCTTGGTCGTTGCAGTCCCCTGGAGTCCTTTTCCTTTTGATTGTTCTATTAATTCGATATTCGACCAGTATTGTATTTTGCTTGAAGATATTTTTATGTATTCAGCTAGAGTTCGTGACTCCGTAGTACCTAGTCTTGGGAGGTTGTTTGTGATTATCGTCGCGTAGACTTGTATCAGTGTTATTTCAGCTTTTATATATTATACTCTGCTTTAAAATATCATATTTAACTGGTTTACCTGTTGTAAGAAATCGACTTACCTAGTCATAGAGAATATGTACCATCACGACGCCTATGGTGGAATTTTAGGTCGTGACATAGTCTCACAAGTAACAAGTGGCCTCTAACAAGACATTATGACTACCCAAGTAATAATAGATCAAAAATCCATACTAACCTAATAAATAGAACATGTCATAATCCTTTTGTCAGACGATATTTAATTTGAACATAAGTCATGGGTAATGTCATCCTCATATTGTTCAAATATAATTTCTTGATCTCTAAGTAAATTGATATCAAAATGGCACTGATGGCACTATCAGTCCATTTGAGTACGGCCATGCATTTCTCAGTCTTACTTATCGAGGGACCCAGACACCCAGTAGATATCTCTCTCATAAAAGAGGGACAAAATCCCTTCTTGATTACTCACTCTCCTCTGTATAAGTTTCATTATATCGAATCACAAACTTTATTATCATCTGGTTAAAGACAGTGTTTGATTATGTCAAAACATAATGTTCCTTGTGTAGGAAACTGTGGCAATCTAAGGTTGTGAGGATTCATTGACATAACTATTATGAGATTCACTTATAACACTAACCCATGTAGTGATCTCATGGCGGGTCTATCCAGTATCTTGTTCTCCAGCAAATAGTAATAAGTTTGATTTGTACAATACAATTAATTATCTCATAGTTTTCTATCAAACTTATACTAGTCTTAATTCATTATAATCACATTATCACTGAATGATCAGGAATATTATTATAATGTAAAATGCAAATGCTATAATAATAAGAAGTAAATAAAATACTTTTATTAATGAAAATATCACAAATAAATAAGGTCCATAACATGGAATAGGGCACAACCACTTACAGTATTTTGTTAAAGACTTCGTGGTGACCTGCTTTACTTGATCCGATCCGCACCACATGCATTCCCCCTGCCGTACCCATTTATATATGTCTATGTATTTTTATTTCCGGATAGATGTTGTTGTTCAATTGAGACTTATACTCTCGTTAGATGCTCGTGACGATGTTGTGCCACCCGATTTTGGGAGATCAGTTTGTGAAACAATTGTGATCATGTTTAGACCATGTCTTGGTTTATATATTCATGATTCTATTGTGAGATTTATTCCTCTTTCATATTTATATCATAATTCTTTTAATGACTTAATAATTTGGCCTCTATTGTTGTTATTAAGATTGTCTTGCCTAGTAAGCAGATTAATTAGGCGCCATCACGATTTTTAGTGAAATATTGGATTGTTACATTAAAGAAAAACAGATTTGTAATGCTAGAAAAAGCAATCATAAACACATATATAATAATTATTTGAACAAAAAGAAATGAAAAGCCTACATGTCAATCAAGTTTGAAACCTTTAAAAAAATTTGATTCAATTGCAACCATGTAGCTTTAAGTTTCGACTTCAAGTTTAGTGAAAATACCTTTTTATACTACATTTATAAATTCATCTTCCTAATTAATTACATATTCATTTAACACATTTCTTTTAAAATTTACATTAATTTACCGAGTATTGTCATTATTAACAAGTCAAGATCAATAGCCTAAGAGGTGCATGCCTTAGCGCTTTGGTGCTTGCACAGTTGCACTGAAGTGCCACATAAGGAAGGCGAGGTGTGCAGCCTTTGCTGTAACTAGCTTTAGGCCTAAAGCACGACTCAAGCGAGCCTTAACAACACTAGGCAAAAGATTAGAAAAGGAAATAGAAGGTTATGGCTAATTAAAAGGAAAGGAGTCCAAAGTTACCAAACAATATGTTTATATCCCTCTCATACATCTACACGTTTTGAACTACATGAAAACTAGTAACTATCCGCCCTGAAATAATATGAAAGATCCATAAAGCAACACAGTGGAGAAATTAAGATCTTTCACGATCAAGTGTACCCGAAAATCTGAGAGAACGCATGTTTACCTTTGCTAATATTCTTATTATAGGTGGTAATAAAATAGACAATACTTCTAAAAGAAGTATATTTTTGAAATGCATCAGAAGTACCGCCTGCTATTTATAAATTTCATGCCAACAATGAATAAACTTAAAAGATGCTCAAAAGATTATTGATAACCATCTTTGTTTTCCTAATAGGTCCTAAGAACTTAGGCACAAAGAAAGGCTACTTATTTATACGAACACAAGAAAGGGTACTTAGTCTAGACTATTTGGAACACCAAGCACAAGCGACAAGACAACCAAGAGGAATCATGAAACATGTAACATTAGAGAAAGAGTTCATATCTTCTAATTGTTTATTTTTTAACTTCTAATGGTTTTTACCTATAATAATAGCCTATGAATAAGCAATCGTCGAGATTGGGGAAGTCATTTTAGTTTAGTAATGATTCAAATGGATCAATAATAATAAAAAGTTGTTCAACTAAGAATTTGAAGTTGAAGGTTCATTACTTTAGACTCAGAGTCCAGATTCGCATAATGGGCTCCTTCATACGCACAAGCTTCTGCAGGTTAGACTGAGAACCATCTTTCCTTTCTCTTATTATCATCCTTCCAGCAAGTGTTAAATCACGATCAAACCAAGTATGCCACAGCTCACCCCCATATAACCAGCTTTTGATAATTAAAGCAACAAATTTCGAAAAGTCATTCACCAATATGCCAAATATTCAAAAATTATTTCAGATGCCATTCTGATTTTTCATTCATCATAATCAACAGTTCAAATTACCTTAGAAATTGGCTTCAATTTTAGACAGGGACTATCTGTATGACCACTGATGATACGAAATCCATCTCCAGTAACATATCTAGACAGAAATACATCAATAAGACGTAACAAATTCACTTGGAAAGCAGTTCAAGAATCTTTAAGTAATTAATAAAAGCACCATCAACCCTTATTCATTTTGGCCTCTCGTTCTGAATGAGCATCAAACCGCTTTTGTCCTTTGATACAGATAGTATAAAGTGAAGATAGAGGCACACTTACAAACACCATGAAACACAAGAGGGGAGGGGTGAATTGTGCCCAAATAAAATTTTAGTTAATTAATACAAATACTAGTCGACTCCTTTTCCTATAGACACTAAGTTAGGGAAGAATAACAAAGAAAGCTAATTATGCAGAAAGAGATAAATGAGACTCAGAGTTTTTTTATTGGTTCCTGTACCGGTGTAGTACCTACATCCAGTTCACTTGGGTTACAAGGGTTCTCTTAATTTTTCAATAAGCAACTTGTTACAGCAGTCATGGTTTTCTTTCGTTCACTACCAACAATGTATAGTTGAATGTTTCTCAAATGCTTGACACAATTTCTTGACTTTTTTCTATCTCTTTCTATCTTTTGTGATACTAGTAAATATAAGAATACAATGTTTTTACCAAGAAGTAGAAATATGTAGAAGCTTGTATGTTGAAGTTGCTTTCTTTCCTTGTATTTCCCATATTTTTAGGACCATCATTCGGACGTGTAATTAATTGAGAGTTAATAACTTGATCTTCCATGTTCTCGCCTGTCCTGATTGAAGCTCTATCAATAATGATCCCTGATTTTGTTCTCCATGGATTGTCCTATAAATTCGAACTTAGATTGCTCTTCCTCTTGTCTTGATTGCTTGAGTTCAAACTTGTGAAATTCAACACTTACATTTCTTTTCTTCCAATTTTCCTGCATAGATTTGAATTAGCTAAGTAATTGCCATTGTCATTATTAAAACTCAAAGTGTAACAATCTCTTCCTTTTTAATGATGACAATCAAAAGGAGTAATAAAGCATATGGCACTTTCCTGTATGTTTGGTACTCCCCCCCTGTGTGAGTGACTTTGCGCTCCCTCTAACTTTATTGCTCCTCCTTACTTTTCTCCCCATTTGATATCAATCAAAAAGGAAAGAACTATGCAATAATAGGCAAACAGATAACAGGCAACATGCAACATGCAACAGCAGATATGCTATAGCAGGTATAAAAGCAAGTTTTATGCCTACAACAGAGGCATAGCAGTAATTTGGTTCATACAGACCAACACAAAAGAAAGTACCAAAAATAATATTGTTTTAATCCAAATACACAGTAGGCCTTAGTTTCTCCTCAGAAAGTACTTCAGAATATTAATCACTCTGGTGCAAAAACAGTCATAGGTGGTCTCAATATCTTTTGTGAGCTCGTCCATCTTGTCAGTTATGGTGTTAAATACCTTGATCCCTTGCCTCTTGGTAGCTCCAATGTCAATCCTGAGCTTGGCCACATCTGTACCTGTTTCCTTGGTGATGTCCCTTATCTTGTCCACTTGCTCCTTCATAGTCGTGAGAAAGGTCTTTAAGCCTTCCAAACCCTGTTGAATTTGATGTAAGTTGCTAGGATCAGTCGACTGGGTCTCTGCTGGTTCAGATGGTGGTTTAGCTTGTGCTGGTATATCAACTGCCTTAACACATCTTACCTAAACATCTTCCATCAAAGTATAGCCCATCATAGCAAAGGTTGTCTTATTATATGTACTCGAGATAATCTTAGGAGGGAATGGTGACATATCTACCTTCATTACTTCGTGTATGTGTGAAATAAGCAAATCATGGGGTAGACTGGAAGAAGAGGATTAGACTTCTCTAATACATTCTATCATATATTGACGAATCCACATAAACCAATCAAGTTATTTCTTTTTCACAAGGCAATATAGAACAAAGATCTCCTTGTGGTTAAAGAGCTAAAAGAGACAGTCCTTGGTAGAAGAGTAGTTTAAATAATATGAGCCAACACACGATGTTTAAATTTTATACTCTTAGGACTAATATCAGGGGGTTTTCAGATAATACAGCTTTTGCCTCATCCAGGAATACTTCAAAATCTTTAGGCCAGGAGTTTTGAACAAATACATCATAACCATGAAATTTAGTAGAGAAAATATTATCAAATTGATAAGCATCAAGCACAATGCGAGTACCTAAAACCATTGATTTAAGTCGTCTTTATCATTCACAAACAAATTTGCATAATATACTCTCACAGTGTCACGACCCAAAATACTAACCTGTCGTGATGGCGCCTATCTTAGTACTAGGTAAGCCGGTAACATCAATAACCCACGATTTTCTTTAAATTTAAAAAAACACATAACGTTTATTATAATACGAAAGATCTAGCAATTTCTGATACCATACTCCCAAAACCTGGTGTCACTGAGTACATGAGCATCTAATATAAATACAAGTCTGGAAAATATAGTCTATAATAGTCTGAGACCAAATACAGTAAACAAGGAGATAGAGAAGGAGAGACAAGGTCTGCGGAACACGGCAGCTACCTCAAAATCTCCTGAAAATCAACTGCGCAAAATGATCAACACCCGCTATGTTCAGGAACACCTGGATCTGTACACGAAGTGTAGGGTGTAGTATGAGTACAACCAACTCAGCAAGTAACAATAATAACTAAGGAACTGAAGATAATGACGAGCTACACAGTCATAGTTCACTTTCAGTAGTTCTAGCAAAGAATAGACATGCTTTCAAATCCGGCAGTTTAAGTCAAATTAATTTTTTACACTTCAATTTCAAGTAATTCAGACATAGGTTCTTTCAGAGATTTCACAACAATGACAGATAGCAACCAAGTGCAACAACAAATGCAAGACAAGAACAGCCTCTCAGGAAACAGTCACTCAGCTCATCACAACAGCTCAACCATTAGGCTCTCAGCCCTCTGCACTCACACTCAATGGGTACCCGCGCTCACTGGGGTATGTACAGACTCCGGAGGGGCTCCTACAGCCCAAGCGCCATAATCTGCACGCACAACTCACGTGCTATAATATCCTGCACGGACAACTCATGTGCCATAATATCCTTACCTCACCGATAGGCCCTCGTCCTTACTCGGTCCTCAACCTCTCAAGTCTCTCGGGCTCTCAAAAATCACAAAGATCAGCCCAAACAAAGATAACATAGTATATTAACAAATATCCAGAAAGACTGAGGTATAATACGCAAGAAAAGTCATGACTAAGTACAAGACAATAATTAGCAAATAATTCAATAAGTACGCGACCTCTGTGGGTCCCAACAGTATTATCACATAGCCTAAGCATGATTTTAATTATGATTTACAGTCAAATTTCTTCAACACAAAGAGACCTTATAGCTAACAACAGGTTTTTCAACTTTACAGTTTCACGGCATGGACCAAGTCACGATCCCTTTGGTGCACACCCACACGCCTGTCACCTAGCATGTGCGTCACCTCCAAAATATTCACATGACATAAAATCTGGGGTTTCATACCCTCAGGACCAGATTTATAACTGCTACTTACCTCAACCCGTGTAATTATTTATTCCGCTATGCCCTTGCCACGATAATTAATCTCCGAAAGCCTCGTATCTAGCCACAATTAATTTGAATCAGTCAATACAAATTATTATAATTAATTCCATAAGGAAATACTAATTTTCCTAATAAGAATTCGAAATTAACTCAAAAATTGTCCGTTGGACCCACGTCTCAGAACCCGACAAAAGTTACAAAATATGAACGCCCATCCAACCACGAGTCCAACCATATAAATTTCACCAAAATTTGACATCAACTTGACCCTCAAATCTTCAATTAAAGTGTATGAAGATTTCTACCATTTTCAACCCAATCCTTACCCATTTGAACTTAACAATCTTTCCACAACCTTATTGGTATGTATACATAATACTCTTACACCCAAGAATCATACTATAAATCACCCATTTTTATTCCAAACCCGAAATTGAAGGATTGAGGAAAGAAATTCTTACCTCCTTGAAGCCCTAGCAAGATCCTTATGAAATCTTCAAACCTTGAACAAATATTGATGGATAAATGATTAAGTCTTCACTTTCTCTCTCTAAAATGCTCTTACCTCTCTCTAAAATATCAGATTTTGGCTCAAAAATGAGCTTCAAGGGCTATAAATCGAAGTTGGATCGGGTAAAAAAATTAGAAAGAATGGAAGCTCTGACGCAGTTATGCGGTCGCATATGCGATCGCATAACAGGTATGCGGTCCGCATACCGGCCGCATAATTTGGCCTCCAAAGCTGGGCATTACTGACCCGGTATACTGTCATTATGCGGTCCTCATACTTATTCTACGGTCGCATAATGCACCGCAAAATAGGTCTGCAGTCGCATAGTGCACCGCAGATTTTCCTCAAATCTTGCCCCTCTCCTGAACCACTTTGCGACCATTATGCGGTCCGCATAGTGATTCTGCGACCGCATAGTGGTTGCAGAAATGACCATTTTTTGACAAACTTTTCCTTTATACTTTGTTGCATTGTTCAACCCAAAACTATAATCTTTGTATTAATTGATCTACCTCGGCACCACCAAAACTTAATTTCCTTAGCAAAATTTCTCTGAGGTCGTTATACATAAGTTAGCATCCGGTCAACCTTTTCAACTTAAATTTTAAACCTTGGAACTAAGTGCTCTAAATCATTTCAAAGCCTCACTGACCCCAAACCAATTACTCCGGCAAGCCAAATAACAACTGTAATTCATAATTTGAGCAGTAAATGGGGGAACAGGATTGCAATAGTCAAAATGACAGGCCGGGTCGTTACACACAGGTTCTTCATATACAATATTTCCAACAGTGTCAAACAGAGGAGATAGGTATTGAAAGTCAAAAATTGAGACAACATGACAGTGAAAATATTTCATAATAGACAGACTTACAGTACGCTCATATCCCATAGACCTTGACTTGAAATATTCAAACCTTGATTTTTTCGCTGGTCCATAGAAGATCATCTTGGCCCAAACTCAGCGTTTTCTACTTTTTCCTTTTTGCATGCAAGTCTTTCAAGGGATTGATCCATAGGTCGTTTTCGACCTTTTCTGGATTGAAACTTGATCTTCAGAAGAATCACTGCTTTCGTTATTAGTTTTTAGGTGATTAGAGTCAAGAGATGACTCAAGATCAGTGCTTTCTTCACGGGTTTGTTTCATTTGGAAACGATGGCTACGTCGAGTGATTGTGAAGGAGGAGAAGGTATTAGTTTAGTCATGGTGGAAGAATGTTTGATAGGTTGAGAGGAGACGGTGAGAAGGGGATCTTAAAGCGATGTTGGGGAGTGTTAAGGGTTGTCTCGATTGGTGGGGAAAAAGTGGGAACAAAGTGAAATGACTGTTCTAAGGAGTCTCCTCGGCAGCTCATATTGCAAGTAATAATGGCAGTCATATCAAGTAATTAATGGAAGCAATCAATTTTCAAATATTGTATAAGGAAATAAAATATTTTATCAATAGTAGAAATATTTAAGAAAATCTTTATGGAGCGGGCATGATCCCAATTTGACTGCAATTAGCAAACACGTTTTTTCTTGAAGTAGTTTAGTAAAACTATCAGCAAGTTGGAACTCAATATTAATAAATTCTAAAAATATGTCACCTTTGGCAATATGATCACGAATAAAATAATGCTTAATGTCCATATGCTTGTCCCTACAATAATGCATAGAATTCTTTGACAAACAAATAGCATCGGTATTATCACATAGAATGGGAGTGGAAGTTAGATGAAGATTATAATCTAAAAGTTGATGCATAATCTATAGAGTTTGTGTACAACAACTTCCAACTGCAAGATATTTAGCTTCAGTAGGTGACAATACAACATGATTTTATAGCTTGCTATGCCAAGAGATCAAAGCATTTCCTAATAATTGACATGTTCCACTAATGTTTTTCCGATCAATTCTATCACCTGCAAAGTCTGCATCTGAGAAACCCTTTAGATCAAAATTGTTAGAATGAGGATACCACAAACCGAACTCAGAGGTGACCCGATAAGATATCTACTAATATGTTTTACCACCGTCAGGTGTGATTCCTTAGGAGTCGACTGAAACCTTTCATGTTTGCACACATTGGGCATTATATCTGGTCGACTAGCGATAAGATATAGGAGGGATCCAATCATCTCCCTATACATAATTTCATCAACACTCTTTCCGTCTTTGTCTTCTTCAAGAGTCGTTGATGGGCTCATGGGAGTTCCACTGGATTTTGCATTTTTCATTCCAAACTTTTTTTAAGCTCCTTTGTATATTTGGTTCAGGTAATAAAGATCCCTTTGGAGGATTGTTTGCTTTATAGCCCATGGAAAAAGGTCAGTTCTCATATCATGCTTATTTAAAATTCTCCTTTCATAATACTTGAGAACTCTTCACATAAGATAAAATTAGTACTTCAAAAGATAATATCATCTACACAAATTTTAATAATAAGATTACCTGAATTTGATCATTTAATAAACAAGGCTGTGTCGATATTACCTCGTTTAAAACCATGGTTTAATAAAAAAAAGCTTAGTCTCTCATACCAGGCTCTGGGATATTGTTTGAGACAGTATAAGGCTTTTGAAATCTTGAAGACGTGATTTGGAAAGTCATTATATACAAATCTTGGAAGTTGTTTTACAAACACCTCTTTTGAGATGTATCCATTTAGAAAATCGCTTATGACGTCCATCTGAAACAACCTGAAATCTTTGTGAGCTGCATAAGAAAGAAGTATATGAATAGAATAAAACCTTGCAACTGGAGCAAATGTTTTATCATAGTCGATTCCTTCCTATTGTGAGTAACCCTGAGCGACAAGTTTTGTCTTGTTACGAACTACTTGGCCAGATTTTGTAACGACCCGACCGATCGTTTTGAGCTTGAGAATTATGTTCGGTGGTTAAGGCCTTAAGTAGCTTCATATGATGTATCACGACTTGTGTGTATGGTTGGTTTCGATGTTCAAGAGGTTCAGGATTTGATTTGGAAGAGAAAGTTTCATATTTGGAGGCTTTAAGTTAAACATTTGACCAAGATTTGACTTTTGTATAAACGGTCCTAGATTAGTGTTTTAATGATTCGTATGGTAATTTTGGACTTAGGCGTATGTCCAAATTTGGGGGTTCTTAGGTTGATTTTGCTCTTTTTGGTGAAAGTAGGCAATTTGAAGGTTTAGAAATTTTATAAGTTTAACCGTAAGTTGATTTTGTGGCTATCGTGTTCAGATTTTTATTCCGGGACTTGGAAGGGGTCCGTTTTTTCATTTGAAACTTGTGTGCAAAGTTTTATCTCATTCCGAGTTGTTTGGTAGGATTCAGACGCATTCGGCGAAGTTTGAAAGTTATGAGAATGATCTTGATCTTCTTGGTTTTGACGCTTGTATGATGTTTCAAGCTTTCGGATAAGTTTGGGTAATGTATTTGAAATTGTTGTCATGTTTGGACTGGATTCCGAGGGGCTCGGGTGAGTTGTGGTTTCGAACCATTTTTGGGCCCTTTTCAGTTGTTGGTTTTTGGTTACAGGGGTGTAAATCGCGATCGCGGACCTCTGGGCCGCGTTCGTGAAGAGTACATTGATGTTTGGATCTTGTGAATCACGATCGTGGTGGCCTTGTCAGCAATCACGCAGAAGAAATTTCTGTTGTCATTGAGCTAAATTCTAGAGCTTATATCTTGCAATCCATTAGGAGTTCGGAGATAATACAAATATAAATATAGTAGACCTTTGTGTCTAGTTTTCAGAAAGTCAAGCCATTTGTCATTTGAAGTTTTATATAGAAAGTTATTGCCATCATACTAGAGGCTATCTAGAAGAGTTGAGCAACTTTGTTCGAATTTGTTCCTTGCAAATGCAGAGCTTCTTGGCCACGAACGCAAAGGGTAAAATCATGCTGGACATTTTGTGAACCGCGATCGCGAAGAAAGATGACTAGCAGAGCTTTGAAACGTCTAATTTCGGATTGTTTAGTTCAGTTTTGTCACTTTTTGAGTTTTTGGAGCACAAGTAAGGCGATTTTGGAGGAGATAAACACCCAAATCACGAGGGTAAGTAATTTTATCTTTGTTTTGATTATATATTTTATTTTTCCATGGGTTATTATTCCTAAATCAAGGATTTGAATAGAAGAAATTAGGATTTCTTTACTTGAACTTAAGAGAATGAATTTTGGCGTTTTGAACATGAAATTGAGGTTGGATTATGAAACCTATTATATATTTGGACTCGTATTCGAATGAGTTGTTGGAATTTATAGGTTTTGACGAGTTTCAAGGTGCGGGCCTAGGTTAACATTTTGGTTGACTTTGAATATTTGATTAAAGAGTCAACCTTTATCGCTTGAATTTGATTCCTATGGGATTATTTGATGATTTTAAGTTTCTTTTGGCTAGTTTCGATTCGTTGGGAAGTTGATTCGTGCGGGATGGCGCTACTAGAGTATCGATTTGGCTTGCTTGAGGTAAGTATCTACCTAAACTTGTTTGAGGCACTAGTTGCCTGAGTTATTTGTGATAGCTACATGTTGTGGGTGGCGCACATGTTTGGAGTTGAGCCCATGTGCGTGCACCGGGATATTATTCATGCTCGGCATAGTGCTTAGACTATGATATGCCATGCGTTGATTGCTAAGCTTCGTGCTGTGATGTTTCTCCAATTTGTAATCCTTTTGTGAGCTATTTGAACCATGTTTGAGGTTACATATAGGTTAATCTCGTGATTGAACCTAATAATTGGTACTTTCATGATAGATTTGCCTGATTTGAGCTATGATAGCACACTTTGCACATGCATACACCTTAGCATGTGACTTATACCAGCCCATGAGTATAAAATCTAATGTTCATTGATCATGTACATGTATTCTTGTATATTTGCTTTCTATGTGATATGGTTTAGACTAGTAACATATGACCACGCCGGACCGATTGTGATATTGAGCCTGTGACCACGTTGGACGAATTATGATATTGAGCTTGTGACCATGCAAGGCAGATTATGATATTGAGTATGTGCCCACGCCAGGCGGATTATGATATTAAGCCTATGACCATGCCGGACAGATTATGATAGTATGTGAGTTATCTGTTGCGTGTGAATATGGATCCATCCCCCTATGGTCACCCTCTAATGTTTGTCCTTGATGGTATACACGCGATTGTGAGAAACCGATGGGTTTCTGGTTGATGTGGGACTTGGGAAGGCTGATGGTTTGGTTCGATTATTGAGATTCTGATATGGGCCTTAGAGTCGTATTGTGATTTCTATTTGGATCGGGTTGCGCACCGCAACAGATTGATATTTGATTACTGTATTTCATCTTTACAAATTTCCTTAGATGTTTACCTGATTTATTTGCATATCTTCCTTATATGTTAGATTGTTGATTGAGTAGAGTACGTTAAAAAAATCGTGTGCACCAAGGTGGGTTTATTAGTGATTTTATGATTTGATCAAATTACTGTTCTGTACTTGTTGGAATTTATGAATTGTACACGTGATTAGCGAGTAAAACTTATAATTCTTGCTTTTATTACCTCGCCGAGGTTAGTTATGATACTTGCTGAGTAAATGAGGTCGGTTGTACTCATACTACACTTCTACACCTTGCGTGCAGATCTTGAAGCTGAGATGTTGTGGATGATGGGATGTGGCACTGAAGATGTACCTACCTTCTAGATATAGCTACCACTTGTCCTTGGTAATTTTCGATTCGAATTTGGTTCATGTACATTCCAAATAGATGTTGTATTTATTTCATACCAGTTTTGTAAATCTAAGTCTTAGTGGCTAATGACTTGTACTAAAGATCCTTGGGTTATTATATGGGAATTTAGTTGTTTAATTTATTATTTTCTTATTATTTTTATTAGAATTATGTTGACTGTTACTTTGCTTTCCTAGCGGGTTGGGTTAGGTGCCATCACGACTAGATGGATTTTGGGTCGTGACAAGTTGGTATCCGAGCTCTAGGTTCATAGGTTCTACGAGCCATGAGAAAGTTTCTAGTAGAGTCTTGTGGATCTGTATGATGACGTCCATACTTATCTTTGAGAGGCTACAGGGCATTTAGGAAATGTCCCTTCTTTATTTCCTTATCATGCGACCTTGTTTCATCTTGAAGCCTAAACCTTCAATTTCTTCCTATTCACTCGTATGTGATATGACGCACTTAGTATCGGTTGTGCATCGATGGCTTGTGACGTCATGGATGAGGTGCGAGATGTGTTCTCTATGTTGTGGATATGGGCAAGTCTAGAGGACTTGAGGCCGGGTTCAGACTACAGCTTGGGCTCGGTGATTTTAGTGTATGAGTATATACTTTTGGACTTATATGTCTGGTAGTATCCGTAGGAGTAGGATTGATGGCGTAGAGAGTTGTTGAATAGCTATATGATGAGTATTATCTGACTGCGGAATGTGCCTAGATGGTTTGGATATAACGAGAAGAATTTTGCTTGAGATGTGAAAGGACTATGGATGCTTGATTTATTTCTTGATGTGTTTGTACAGTCTTAAGTTATGAGTGTGTTAGGGATCTTTCAGTTGCTCATTTGTGGGATAAAGTATATACTTGTGTCTTATTGACGAGTTCAGACTCGGGAGGATTAAGTGATTGCATTGTGGTTGTGACCATGATATGGTCATCGAGAGATGTCGGTTTGAGGCTAAACAAGTGGGTTATCTCCTGGGGATATTTTGAAGTTGTGTGATCCTTATAATATTTCTCTGAAGAGTTTCCTTTCTACCAGCGAGATTTTTATATGTTGCAATTTGAGTTTGGATCGCTTGAGAAAGTTCGCACAACTATCACGAGGATGAATTTGAGCTTAGCAGATGATTTAAGGTATTTTATGATTAGAGCTACATGAGCGTATGAAGGATTTGGTTGAATTACAGTGCAAGATTATGGCAGTTATAGAGTAAGGGCATTGTGGGTTATCAAATATTATGTTATATGGCTTCGATCCAAGTGGGGGAGTCTGCTATCAACGATTAAGTTGCATGGTCATGCGTTATATTATTTTTGGGCTAAGGCATATTTTTGGATCAGCTATGACTTGAAGAGGTTGATTTCGAGGATGACTCGAGTAAGAAAATTTACGGATACATGATGTATTACACTTTATGGATATATAGAAATCTTAGAGTGATTCGGGTTTGTTATTTGTGGTGGTCGTAGTGTGCAAGGAGGAGGGATTCGCTCGGTTGCTTAAGGTGAGGGTTACTTCTTTTGGTAATTCTGTGCTAATGGAGCATAAGTCGTTCAGCTCGTTTCTGCGGTGCATTGGAGATTAGAGTAGAGTGGATGACTCTCGAAAAGGTTCTAATGAGTTCAAGATTCATATGTGGTATTTGAGGATTTTTTGAATTTATAAATGGCTAAGATCTCAAATTTGCATTGGATAATGTTGGGACTTGCGGTATTTCTGTATCATTATGGATTCTACATTTCAATATCAGAGAGGTTAAGGAAATAACTTAAGATTCATAGAAGGTCTCTTCAGGGTAGGCATTTCGGTTGCGGCACTATTGGGTGCTTAAGAGGGTGTACAATGGCTTATTAGCCTTAAGATGGCGTAGTTTCATGCTAGGATATCTTGTGGTGAGCTTTAGTTTAGGATCATAGTGTACTGGCTAGGAGAAGTGTTAACTTGAAGGTAGGTCGAGAGGGACTTGAAGAAATAGGTACAACTTGGTAGTGGTTTGGATTAGCATAGTAATAGAAGTGATCGGTTCCTTTGGTGATGAGACTCTAAAGGTGTTTTGTGGTAATACTCTTGGGCTTGGCGACATGCGTGACTTGATGGAGTTAGAGGGATTCAGTTATGATCGCTTGGTATTGTGCTAATGTGTTTTGAAGAGTTCTCAATGATTTTGACCACGACTTGGGATAGATATTTTCAACATGCATGAGGAGTATGTTACGTGTTGTGAATTTCTCTTGGATAGAGGTCAAGTTGAAGGTTTCTAGTTGATAGAGTATGTATTCTGCTTGTGATTCAGAGTTGATAATGCGGTTATCGTGTTTTCTTATGATAGTATGATAGATGCGGTGCGACGTGTGGAATTGAGGTTTGAATATACAAGGTTGCAGTTCAATTCAAAGGAAAACTCATGAGTTCTAGACTGCATGGACGGTTGCAGATGTTTAGAAAAATGCTGGCAGTATCTGGTATCACCTGAGAAAGGTGCGCACATCAGAAGGGCGCACTGTGTTTTGACTTGCGGATGCTTGACTGGTATTACAGAAATTGCCTGATTGATCACTGCTGATGTTCAAATTTTTCTACGTGACATGAAAGAATTATGGAAGTATATTCTCCTTAGATGATTGTATATGAGGGATGTGCCAGTCATTTGAGAGGTGGAGTTTGGATCGGACATAGAGATTCATGTATTCTAGGGGTTTGAAGACTAGGAGGGTTCTCAGAGAGAGATTATTCCTTGGTTGCAGATGGTGAATGTATGTTAAGAGGTTGACGGTTGAGTGTATGCATTATGTATAGGTTATTGTGGACTTTTCGGAGGTTATCTACCTATTTTGGGAGGATCGAAATTGATTTGGAGGCCATTGGTAGACCTACTGAGGATGTGTATTCTACATCAGTTTGGATTTGTTTACTAGCACGACTATTATTGAGGGGGTGTCATTCGGTTATAGTTAATTTTATTCGTGTCTGATATGTTCCATGTGTTACTCTTCTATGCTACGATGGGTTGTGAGACTGTTGACTATTTACATATATGATGAGGTTCTGTTTGGACCTTGTGGTGGAATTCAAGAGAGATGGCTCTTAGGATGTTGAATGGTTGGTGGTGCCTTGGTAATGGTCATGCACTTTGCGTGTTTGTTGTTGATATGGATACGGCTGTTGATTGTGAGTATGATGGCTCAAGGTATTCCACGTGGACCAGTGTGTTTGGATTGGGTCATGCATCGTAGAGAAGTTATGTTGGGATACGATCCTTTGTGCTTATTTCGTGTGTTTTGTTTCTCTTATATGAGATGGGTTCATAGAATTGCGCTTTGTGGTGGTAATTGTTGAGCTTGCGCGATGGTTCTCTATTTGATTTTCTTTCCGTCATTGGGTGAATTTGAGTTGTCGATTGTTTGGTGCATATATTGCATATATGGTTCGAGGTGGTGTTGGTATGGTATGTCGGTCGAGCAGCTTGTACTAGATGAGATGAAGTTATTGGACCTGAAATGAGTGCTAGTGGATTTGATTAAGGTAAGTTGGGACCATAATGCCAGAAGTCCACTTATAATTTAACAATAGTTCATATCAGTCGAGAGAGCTCCACGACTTGTTGATCTGATAAGTGGTTATAAGTATCTATGTGTTTCTTTCATCATTGTCTGTGTACCAAGGTTAAGAACAAGTTTTTATTTGAAATGATGATGTCGCTAATACCGGGTTTGTTATTGAGCAGCTATTATGGTCAGAAGCTATTGCTATAAACATATGAGCGATGGGTTACATTATGTGGTTATATCTTGGGAACATATTTATGATTTTCTACAACTTGTTAAGATTGATGTAATGTGTATATGCGAAAATCTGATCGTATCAGGAATTTCGAATGTTAGAATTTGGTTCTAAGGTTGATGGATTAAGGTTTAAGAAAGAATCTTCGTACGAGATTGTGCTTATGGGCTTTTATGAATTGCGGTGATGTGGGATCGCCCTTGGGTACATGTATGGTGAGTTTATACAGTAATTTCATGGGTTTGGAACAACTCTTCGCACATTCGAGGAGAACGTATGTTTAAGAGTGGAAAAATGTAACGACCTGATCGGTCGTTTTGAGCTTTAGCATTCCGTTCGGTAGTTTGAGGTCTTGAATAGCTTCATATGATGTATCACGACTTGTGCGTATGGTTGGTTTCGATATTTGACAGGTTCGAGATTTGATTTGGAAGAACAATTTTCATATTTGGAAGCTTTAAGTTGATGAGTTGACCAAGGTTTGACTTTTCTGTAAACAGTCTCGGATTCGTGTTTTAATGATTCCAATAGGTTCTTATGGTAATTTTGGACTTAAGCGTATGTCCGAATTTGGATTTGGAGGTTCCTAGGTTGATTTGGCTCTTTTTGGTGAAAGTTGGCAATTTAAAAGTTTAAAAATTTCTTAAGTTTGACCGTGAGTTGACTATATGGCTATTGGGTTCGAATTTTTATTTTGGGACTTGGAAAAAGTCCGTTTTATCATTTTAAACCTATGTGCAAAGTTTGGTTTCATTACGAATTGATTTGGTAGTATTCAGATGCATTCGGCAAAGTTTGAAGGTTTGAAAGTTATGGGAATGATCTTGATCTTCACTTCTTGGTTATGATGGTTTTTATGATGTTTAGAGCATTCAGATAAGTTTGGCTAATGTATCTGGACTTGTTGGCGCTTTTGGACTGGGTTCCAAGAGGCTTGCGTGAGTTTTGGACCATTTCTATACCATTTTTAGTTGCTGGTTCTTGGCTACATGGGTGTGAATCGCGACCGAGGACCTATGGGCCACGTTCGCGTAGAGTAAATTGCTATTTAGATCCTGTGAACTGCGATCGCGGTGGCCTTGTGCGTGATCGCGCAGAAGAAATTTTTGCTATCACTTAGCTGACTTCCGGAGCTTATATCTTCCAATCAATAAGGAATTTGGAGTGGTTGTAAGTATTTGCGTGTTTATTTCATCATTGTATGTGTACGAAGGTTAAGAACAATATTTTATTTGATATGACGTATGTCTCCGGTACCAAGTTTGTTATTGAGAAGCTATTATGGTCAGAAGGTATTGATTTGGGCATATGAGCGATGGGTTACGTTGTGTGGTTATATCTTGGGAACATATTTATGATTTTCTACAACTTGTTGAGATTGATGTAATGTGTATACGCGAGAATTGGATCGTAACAGGAATTTGGAATGTTGGAATTTGGTTCTAAGGTTGATGAATTAAGGTTGAAGAAAGAATCTTCGAACGAGATTGTGCTAATGAGATTTTATGGATTCCGGTAATGTGGAATCTCCCTTGGGTACGTGTATGGTCAGTTTATACAGTAATTTCATGGATTTGGAACAACTCTTCGCACGTTCAAGGTGAACATATGTTTAACAGGGAAAGAATGTAACGACCTGACCGGTCGTTTTGAGCTTTAGTATTCCGTTCGGTAGTTTGAGGTCTTGAGTAGCTTCATATGATGTATCACAACTTGTGCATATGGTTGATTTTGATATTCGAGAGGTTTGGGATTTCATTTGGAAGAAAGCTTTTCATGTTTGGAAGCTTTAAGTTGAAAAGTTGACCAAGGTTTGACTTTTGTGTAAACAGTTTCGGATTCGTGTTTTAATAATTCCAATAGGTTCGAATGGTAATTTTGGACTTAGGCGTATATCCGTATTTAGATTTGGAGGTTCCTAGGTTGATTTGGCTCTTTTTGCTGAAAGTTGGCAATTTGAAGATTTAGAAATTTTATAAGTTTAACCGTGAGTTGACTTTATGGCTATCGAGTTCGGAATTCTATTTCGGGACTTGGAAGGGGTCCGCTTTGTCATTTGAAACTTGTGTGCTAAGTTTGGTTTCATTTCGAATTGATTTGGTAGGATTCAGATGTATTCGGTGAAGTTTGAAGGTTTGAAAGTTATGAGAATGATCTTGATTTGCACTTCTTGGTTTTGATGTTTTTTATGATGTTTCGAGCTTTTAGATAAGTTTGGCTAATGTATTTGGACTTATTGGCACTTTTGGATGGGGTTCCAAGGGGATCGGGTGAGTTTTGGGGTGGTTTCAGACCATTTCTAGACTCTTTTTAGTTGCTGATTTTTGGCTACAGGGGTGTGAACCGCGATCGAGGACCTCTGGACCGTGTTCGCGTAGAGTAAATTGATGTCTGGATCTTGTAAACCGTGATCGCAGTGGCCTTGTTCGTGATCGCGCAGAAGAAATTTCTGGTGTCATTGTGCTGATTTCCGAAGCTTATATCTTGCAATTCATAAGGAATTTGGAGATAAACCAAGAGAATGAAAGTTGTAGCCATTTGTGTCTAGTTTTCCGACATTCAAACCGTTTGGCATTTGGAGTTTATTACAGAATATTATGGCCTTTATAATAGAGACTATCCGGAAGCGTTGAGCAAGTTTGTTCGAATTTGTTCATCGCGATCGCGGAACTTCTTGGCTGTGATCGCGAAGGGTAAAATCATGCAGGATATTTTGTGAACCGCGATTGCGAAGAAGGTCGACTCACAGAGCTTTAAAATGACTAATTTTGGGATTATGAGTTCATTTTCTTCACTTTTGAGTTCTTGGAGCACAAGTAAGGCGATGTTGGAGGAGATAAACACTCAAATCATGAGGGTAAATAATTTCATCCTTGTTTTGATTATATATTTTGTTTTTACATGGGTTATTAGCCTAAATCAAGGATTTGAAGAGAAGAAATTGGGTTTTTTTTAACTTGAACTTAAGAGAATGAATTTTGGGGTCTTGAACATGAAATTGAGGCTTGATTTGGAAACCAATTAGATATTTGGACTCCACAAATCGCCCAAATCCAAGCTCCACAACTCAAAATATGTTAAAATGACTAAAACCATCGAAAAATAGAGTAATTATGGTCTGCCCAGGCATACCCTTCGCGATCGCGGGACCAACTTCGTGATCACGAAGCACAACAAAACTCTGCCTCAGAAAAGTCCTACGCGAATGCGAGCTCCTGGTTGCGAATTCGACGCACTCTCCCTCTAAGCCTACGTAAATGCGGTAACACCAGACGCCCCCAACTGACCTCCCCTTCTTCGCGAGCGCGGCCCCCTCAATGCAATCACAAAGGCCATTGCCCCCCAAGCTTCGCGAACGCAATCACTCCTTCACAAAGTGAAGAAAAACTCGACTGCCATCAGAAATATCCTCCACAAACGCGACTACCCCATCGCGATTGCGAAGAAGGAAACGAGAACTAAGAATCAGCAGTTCCAAAACACATAGAAATGGTCTGAAACCCATCTGAAACATTCCTGAGGCCCCCAGGACCTTGTCCAATCACACCAACCAAGCCCAAAACATAACATGGACTTATTAGAGGCCTCAAATCACCCAAAACAACATCAATATCATGAATCGAACCTCAATTTAAGCCTAAGGGAAATAATCCAACTTTCCAAATTTAAAACTTAAGCCGAACAAGCCTAAACAACTCGGAATGACCTCAAATTTTGCATGCAAGTCCCAAATGACACAACATACCTATTCGAACCCCCGAAACCAAAATGTGAACCCGACACCATCAAAGTCAACTCTAGGTCAAACCTATCAACCATCTAAACGTTCAACTTTCCAATTTTCGCCAAAAAGCACCAAATTAACCTACGGACCTCCAAATCCATATCAGGACATATGCCTCAGTCTAAAATAACCATACAAAGCTATTGGAACCATTAAAACTCCATTTCAAAGTCGTCTACACAAAAGTCAATCTTCGGTTAACTCCTACAACTTTAGCTTCCAACCTTGGGACTAAGTGTCTCAATTCACTCTAAAACTTCTCCGAAATCAAACCAACCACCCCGGAAAGTCATATAACCTCAAATACACATAATTACACCATCAAATAGGGAAAATGGGGCTAAAAGTTTCAAAACGATCGGCCGGGTCATTACATTCTCCCACTCTTAAACAAAAGTTCATCCTCGAATGAGTCTAGAATCATACATGGAGTCTAAAGATGGTGAGGATATCTGCTCTGCATCTCCTGCTCGGTCTCCCAAGTAGCCTCCTTGACCGGCTGACCTCTCTAGTGAACCTCCATCGATGCTATATTCTTCGACCTCAACCTTCGAACCTACCGGTCCAAAATGGCCACCAGCTTCACATCATAAGTCAAATCCCCAACCAACAGCACCGTACTGAAGTCCAAAACATGTGATGGATCCCCATAATACTTTCGGAGCATAGAAACATGAAACACTAGGTGAACTCCCTATAGACTAGGTGGAAGGAAAGTCTATAGGCCACCTCTCTAACTCTCTCAAGCACCTCAAAAGGACCAATATACCTAGGGATCAACTTGCCCTTCTTCCCGAACCGCACCACACCCTTCATGGGCAAAACTCTGAGTAGGACCTTCCCACCTACCATATATGAAACATCATGAGCCTTTCTATCAGCATAACTCCTCTGCCTGAAGTGCGCTTTATGAAATCGCTCCTGAATCAACTTTACCTTCTCCAAAGCATCACAGACCAAATCAGCGCCCAACAACCTAGCCTCCCCATGCTCACACAAACCAATCGGAGAACGACATCACCTCCCATATAAGGCCTCATAAGGAGCCATCTGGATACCCGACTGATTGTTGTTGTTGGAGAACTCTACTAACGAAAGAAATTGGTCCCATGAACCTACAAAGTCAATGACATATGCTCGTAACATATCCTCTAAAACAGGAATAGTGCGCTCCGACTAGCCATCCGTCTGGGGATGAAATGCCGTACTCAGCTCGACCTTAGTTCCCAACTCATGCTGCACTGCTCTCCAAAAATGTGATGTAAACTACGTGCCTCTATTTAAGATAACTGGCACGGGCACACCATGAAGGCAAATAATCTCCTGAATATAAATTTGAGCCAACTGCTCTGAAGAATAGGTAGTCATGACTGGAATGAAGTGTGCAGACTTGGTCAATCTATCCACAAAGACCCACACTGCATCGAATCTCCTTAAGGTCCATGGGAATCCAACTATAAAATCCATAGTGATACGCTTCAACTTCCACTCTGGAATGTCAAGCGTCTGAAGCAAACCATCGGGTTTCTGTGCTCGTACTTCACCTGCTGAGAGTTCAAACACCGAGCGACATACTCAACAATATCCTTCTTCATCCTCCGCCACCAATAGTGCTGCCTCAAATCATAATACATCTTTGCGGCCCCCGAATTAATGGAATACCGCGAATTATGGACCTCCTTAAAAATTAACTCTTGTAACTCATCCACATTTGGAACACAGATCCAACCATGTAGCCTCAATACCCCCACCTTCACCAATTGTAACCTCCTTAGTATCAATGTGCTACATCATGTCCCTCAAGACAAGCAAGTGGGGATCATCATACTGATGCGCCTTGATGCGCTCAAACAAGGACGACCGTGATACAACACAAGTAAGAACTCTGTTGGACTCCAAAATATCCAACCTCATAAATTGATTGGCCAAAGCCTAAACATCCAATGCTAACAGTCTCTCCCCAACTAGAATATAAGAAAGACTCCTCATGCTTTCAGTTTTCCTACTCATAGCATCAGCCACCACATTAGCCTTCCTCGGGTGATAAAGAATGGTGATATCATAGTACTGTAGTAGCTCTAACCACCTCTGTTGCCTCAAGTTTAGATCCTTTTGCTTAAATAAGTACTGGAGACTCCTATGATCTGTGAACACCTCACAAGACACGCCGTAAAGATAATGCCTCCAAATCTTGAGCGCATGAACAACGACTGTCAATCCCAAATCATGTACTGGGTAGTTCTTCTAATGGGGCTTCAACCGATGCAAAGCATAAGTAATCACTTTGCCCTCCTGCATCAACACACACTCAATGCCAATCCATGAAGCATCACAGTAGACTGTGTAAGAACCCGATCCCAAAGGTAAAACCAGAATTAGAGTTGTAGTCAAGGCAGTCTTGGGCTTCTGAAAGCTCTCCTCACACTCATCAGACCACCTGAATGGGGCAACCTTCTACGTCAATCTAGTCAATGGGGTTGTGATAGATGAAAATCCCTCCACAAAATGGCGATAATACCTAGACAACCCATGGAATCTCCGAATCTCAGTAGTAGAAGACGGTCTGAGCCAATTCTAAACTGCCTCAATATTCTTGGGATCCACCTTAATCCCTTCACTAGACACCACGTGGCCTAAGAATTCCACCGAGTCTAGCCAAAACTCGCACTTGGAGAATTTAACATATAGCTTCTGCTCCCTCAAAGGCTGGAATACGATCCTCAAATGCTGCTCATTATCCTCCTGACTACGAGAATACACCAATATATCATTAATGAAAATTAGGACGAAAGAATCAAGATAGGGCTGAAATACGTTGTTTATCAAGTGTATGAAAGTTGCTGGGGCATTAGTCAGCCCAAAAGACATCACTAGAAACTTATAGTGACCATAGCGTGTCATGAAAGCCGTCTTCGAAATATTCGAAGCCCGAATCTTTAACTGATGGTACCCCGATCTCAAATAAATCTTCGAGAATGTCCTAGCACTATAAAGTTGATCAAACAAATCATCAATACGGGGTAGTGGGTACTTGTTCTTGACAACAAGCTTGTTCAAATGCCTGTAGTCAATGCACACCCTTATAGTACCATCTTTTGTCTTCACAAATAGTACCGGTGCACCCCAAGGTGACACGCTAGGCGTGATGAAACTTTTATCAAGCAACTCTTGTAACTGCTCCTTCAACTCCTTCAACTTGACTAGTGCCATGTGATACGGTGGAATAAAGATTGGCTAAGTGCCTGGTACCAAATCAATACCAAAACCAATATATATTTTGGGTGGCATGCATGCCAGGTCTATAAGAAACACATTCAGGAACTCCTCACTATTGGAACTGACTAAATAGTAGGAGTATTAGTATTAATATCTGTCACAAAGGCCAAATATGCCAAATACCCCTTCTCAACCATCTGTTGAGCCTTCAAATATGAAATCACACTACTGGGAACATGATCCAGAGAACCTCTCCATTCCAACCTCGGCAACCCCGGCATAGTCAACGTCACGGTCTTAACGTGAAAATCAAGAATAGCGTGATATGGTGACAACCAATCCGTGCCCAAAATCATGTCAAAATATACCATGCTGCGCAATAATAAGTCAACTCTAGTCTCATATCTCCCAATGGTCACCATACAAGACCGTTATACATGGTGCACCAAAATAGAATCACCCATCGGTGTAGATACAAGAACATGCATATCTAAGGAATCACGAGGCATATCCAAATAGAGCAAAGTATGATGACACATATGATTAAGTGGAACCAGGGTCAAATAAAACTGAAGCATCCATGTGGCACACTGAAGCAATACCTGTGATCACGGCATCGGAAGCAACTGCCTCTGGCATGGAGATATATGCATAGCAACAGGCCTGACCACTGCCTGGCCGACCTCCCCCTCTAGGGTGACCATGAATTGACTGAGCCCCACCCCTAACTGGTTGTGCGGATGGTGTAGCTGCTGGTGCTGAAATCATAGGCTGTGAGCTCTGATGTGGAACCCTACTCAGAAGTCTGGGGCAATCCCTCGTGAAAAGATTCAAGTCTCCACACTCATAACAACCTCTCTTATAAGGCTGCTGACCTTGATAACCCAAAGAACTGCTTGTAGA
The DNA here is from genome assembly GCA_000715115.1 of Nicotiana otophora. Lineage (NCBI taxonomy): Eukaryota > Viridiplantae > Streptophyta > Magnoliopsida > Solanales > Solanaceae > Nicotiana > Nicotiana otophora. The sequence goes on along the minus strand of AWOL01S0012851.1, from coordinate 9,752 downwards.
ACCCTGAGCAGATGGAGCACGGTAATAACTCTTTGCCGGTAGCACACTAAATGATGACTAAACTGGGCGAGCATTATACGAATTGTGGCTAACTGATACACCATGAGGAATCTGACGAGCTGTCTGAGCGGGCCTAAAAGGACGACCTCTAATGTAATGTGACTGGCCTACAGATGAGGCATTTCTTAAACCACCTGAACCACGAGGCCTCTTGACCTCCCACTCATCACGCTCAATCTTGCGAACCTGCTCCAAACGTCTAGAAATCTCAACCATCCGGTTAAACCTACCATCCATCTCAACCTTTCGAGCCAAATTGTAATGTAGACCATAGTTGAGGCCATCAATGAACCTTCTAATCTTCTCCCTCTCAATGGAAACCAACCATACTAAATAACATGCCAAATCTACAAATCTTATCTCGTATTGGCTCATAGTTATACCCTCCTACCATAGATGCTCAAACTTCCTATGCAACTCTTCTCTGTGAATCTATGGGACAAACATCTCTAAGAAGAGAACTGCGAACTCATGCCATGTGAGTGGTGCTGCGCCAACTGGCCTCCCAGTATCATTGGTCTGCCACCACATGTAGGATGCCCCTCTCAGCTGAAAAGTAGTAAATGCAACTCCATATATGTCCACAATATCCGATAACACCGATCCAGAAAACTGTGAGCATCCTCTGACTCTCCTTCATTGACCACGGGAGGGTCAAGCCTCTTAAAGAGCTCCAACCCCGTCTGCTCCTCATCAGTCACAAAATGGACCACCCTCGTCCCGAGCAGCAATACCTGGCTGAATCGATAACACCTCTGGTGTTTGATAACCCTGAGCTAGCTACTCCAATGTAAGGGCGGCGGGAGTCTGGGCTCACCCCAGGGCTCTGAGGTAGCTGGTGCAACTGGTATTGTAACCGCCTGACCCAAGCTCATCCACAGACTCAAGATCTGAGCCAAGGCCTCCTGAAGTCTAGGTGTTACAATAGGTACTGCTGGTGTTTGAACTGGTCCCACCGGCTCAACTGTATCTGTAACTTGCTCCTCTACTGGAGCGACTGGTGGCTCCACATGTGCTGCTCTAGCTATATAGCGAGCCCCACCTCAGCCTCTATCTCGAACCCGGCCTCTCTAGTGGTACTGGTGCCTGCCCGCCCGATCTGACTGAGCATGTCTTCACTAACTGTGAGAGAATAGAAGAGTAAAGGTTCAAACTTCAGAAATAACAAATCTGCACAACAAGAATGCAAGAAAGTGAAGTTTTTTTCCTAATAGTTCAGTAGCCTCTCGAAGATAAGTATAGACGTCTCCATATTGATCCGCAAGAATCTACTTAAATTGCTCATGACCCGTAAAACCTATGAACCTAGGGCTCTGATACCAACTGTCACGACAAAAAATCACTAACTAACTGTGATGGCGCCTAACTCACTTGCTAGGCAAGCCAAGCATAACAAAAATGAAATGTAAATACTGAATTAACAGAAATAGTAAAAATCTAAGGCCAATCAATATAAACAACAACTTTGATACATAACAAATCCTCCCCAAAACTGGTAAATACATAGTCATAAGCTCTAAAAAGAAAATACAAGTCTAAAAAGCTAAATAATAATACCGTCCGAAATAAAGACAATAATACAAAATAAAAAAGAGATGCCAAGACTGCGATCGATATGCAGCTCTACCTTGTCTCTCGGATGACAACTCAGCAATGAGCCTCAGCTACTGTTGGCTTGGTTATCGTATGAGCACAACCGACCCCATTTACTTAGCAAGTATCATAACTAACCTCGGCGATGTAATAGAAGCAAGAATTGTAAATGATACTTGCTAATCAAATGTACATTTCATGAATTCAACAAGTACAGAACAATAATACGACCAAGTCATAAATCTCATAAAGAACCACCTTGGTGCATATAGTTTCTGAACATACTTTGCTCAGTCAACGATCCAGCATATAAAGGAGATATGCAAATATATCATGTAAACAACCAAGTAAATTGCAAGTAAAGATGTAATTTAATAACCAAATCAAACCCTAGCCAGCTTTTCTTCAGAATTTCCATAGCAGTACCAAACCACTAATCAGTTCTCTTCAAACCCGCGTACACACCATCAAGAAGAAACATGTGAGGGTGACCCTAGGGGGATAGATCCATATCCACACGCTGCACGGCATAGTCACGTGCAATCCACCCGACGTGGTCACAGGCAAAATATCACAATCCGCTCGGCATGGGCACAGGCTTAATAACACACTCCGCCTGATGTGGTAACATACTTAACATCACAACCGCCCAGCATGGTCACATGCTTAATATCACAATCCATTCGACATGGTCACAGGATCAATATCACAATTATTCTATTGTGGTCACAGGCTCAATATCACAATCCACACAGCATGGTCACGTGCTACTAGTCCAATCCATATCACACAGAAAGCAAATATACAAGAATATTTGTATATGGTATAAGTGATATGCTACGGTGTATGCATGTGTAAAGTGTTCTATCATAGCTCAAACCAGGCAATTACCTCACAAAAATAGTAACTATCAGTTTTAGTCAGGAGATTAACCTCTATGTAACCTCAAGCATGGCTCAAATAGTTTACAATAGGGTACAAGTATAAGAAGCATCACAACATGAAACTTAGCAATAAATTCAAGGCATATTATAGCCCAAGTACTACCCTGAGCATGAAATATTTACCCTGGTGCACGTACATGGGCTCAACCCCGCACATGTGCGCCATCCATAGCACGTAGCTATCACAAATAACTCAGTCAACCAGTACTTCAACCAAGTTTAGGTAAGATACATACCTCAAGCAAGCTAAATCAATCCTCTAATAAGCCCTCCCTTCGTGAATCAACCTACTGACGGCTTGAATCTAGCCAAAAATAACTTAATATCATCAATAAAAGTCATAAGAAATGAATCAAAATGATAAAGCTATGATCTTTTAACCAACATAAAAAAGTCCCAAAAAATCAACCCCGGGCTCGCACCCGGAACCTGACCAAACTCAAAACTTCTGAACACGCATTCCGGTACGAGTTCAAATATATGTGTTTCATCCAAATCCGACCTCAAATCGACCATCAAATTATCAATTTATACTTTAGATAAGTTTTTACTAAAATCCTCAACTCGCGATAATGAACAAATCTGAGTAAAAAACACATACCTCAATCCAAATCGTGAAAATCCCCTCCAAAGTCACCGAAATCTGAGCTCCATAACTAAAAATATGTTAAAATTGCTAAAACCCTAAAACATAGAGTATTTATGGTCTGCCCAGTCATACACTTCGCGATCGTGAAGCACAACTAAAATCTACCTCAGAAAAGTCCTATGCAGACGCGAGCTCCTGGTCGCAAACGCAATGCACTGCGCCTCTGAGGCTACGCGAATGCTGTCACACCATCAAGATCGCGAAGGCTAAAAGCCTGACGCCCCCAACTGGCCTCCCCTTCTACACGAACGCAGCTCCCTCAATGAGATCATGAAGGCCACTGCCCCCCCCCCCCCC
>AWOL01S0012850.1:0-26924 GCA_000715115.1 Nicotiana otophora | reverse complement strand
TAATGGTAAGAAATTGGTATTGCAGACGTGATCACTTTATTGTTTGATTAAGGAAGATATATATATATATATATATATATATATATATATATATTCTCTTTATTCATGAATGAGTTTGTGTAGAAGAAAATCTAATAGGCTTGCTCAGCCGGGTTCACTCAGTTGAGCATCGATCGCGCTTCTCGATTTTGGGGCGTGACACATAGGCTTCCTGAGTCAGGCTCAGTCATATTCATCATATTTTCTCTATCATTATGCACGAACTACGTTCAGACCCGATTCTATTTCAGATACGCAGGCAACCTGAAAGGGTTCGTCCATGACCCTAAGAAACCTTTGTAATGCATTAGTTCATATTAGGACGCAATCGTAGCGGCAAGAAGCATTGTCGTCGGAAGCATCGTGGAGGATCGACATCAATGGGATAGAGTTTTCAAGAAACGACGCTCGCATTTACGAAATTTCCGAAACATGTCATAATCTGGAACGACGACATTTTCCATAAAGCATAAAGATTTGCCAAAAACGTTTTCTAAAAAATATCAAAATTTGTTCCACCTAGTGATCTTCGTGGCGTAACCTCATCAAGACCGGGGCAAAGCCGGGACTACGGTCGACACAAACCAACACCCCCCATCGTGAAGAATATTTCTTTGAATGCAGGGCCAAATACGAATATGCCGCTCTCTCATGACTATAATCTCTCTTTCACTATTTCAAACTTCCCTTGTATAACTAAAACTAACTCTTGAATCCTTTGCAGGTATTTCAGAACCAGGCCGTTGACTCGAAAAAGGCATATTGTACATAGCAAACCGTCTGATCAATAGAACGGAGCATGTAGCGAGCCGCTGACTTCACCAATTGGAGCATGTATATAGCAAATCGTCAACTCAGTGAATCGGAGCATCTTGTACAAAAATCGAGCCGCTGGATTCACCAATTGGAGCCGTGTATGTAGCAAATCGTCAGCTCAATCGATCGGAGCACCCTGTAAAAAGCAAGTGTCGGCTTTGCCAATCTAGGCCTTGTATATAGCAAACTATTTGCTCCGCCAATGGGAACAATCCACACCGCCACTCCATCACATCGAAGATCAGCATAGATAGTTGCAAACCTCGTCACCAACGTTCTGCCAATAGATGGCGACAACTTAGCCTCATAGTCAAGAGTATCTCTTGGGCATGCTCTTTTCCTTTATTGTTATCTGGAATGTTTTAACGTTTTTCTCATGCAGCTTACATGCATGATTATGTTTTTTCTTCAAGTCAGAAATTCCCATCATGTAGAGATTTATGTTCACCCCCATCAAGCGGAGATACTTTACATTTCAGTGCAACCTCTCCCAACGAGCGGAGATGCGCCCTACAAGTCAATCACTCCCATCAAGCGGGGATACTTTACATTTCAATGCAAAACTCTCCCAGCTAGCGGAGATGAATTTTACAAATCAACTACTCCCAACACAAGGAGACTCAATACTTCAAAAACTGTGGAACGGTACATAGCCCGGCTAACAATCGAGTCAAATTCAAGTATGCCATCATCCCGATCCCAAATTAACGGCTAGCCGGCAGCCAGGCATTATCATTCCTGCATTATTTGCATCATATCTTAACATATTATGCATTGTAATATATGGGTATATGTGTGTTTCATTTTTTGCAGGAACAAACATCGCAACATGAAACTCCTTCTAAGCAGAAAACCAAGCTACAACGCCATGAGGGACAACAAACTCATTAGCGGGCCAAGGATCCGAGCTCAAACTCAAAAGCAAACAGTAGAACTCTAATTCTTCGAATCTTTCAAGTCAAGCCGCAAATCCAAAGCTATCATGAGTGCCGAATTTTCCATCTCGCAGTATCGTCATTATATGATACTGAGGATATTCCTGCAAGCATCGCTTCCTCAAAGTCTTCACTCTAGAACTACATGATGTCTGATCCTTGTTAAGCTCGAGGTATGTAAGCAATTCAAAGCTAGAATTCGGCCCCAACTCCCCGAAATTCTCCTGAAATCTTCCTAAATCTTACAACTCATAATCTTCGTGCTATTCCTGCAATGTATGCCTAATGTCCGGACAAAATTGGCTTTGCTTCAATTTCTTTGCCCAAAAACTCTTTCATCGTCTTCCGCCAAAGAGGGGCAGCTGTTGACGGCCAATTTTGACCCTCCCTTTTGAAATTAATTTATTTATACTTAATAATTTATAATTAATATTTTGAATATATTTTTAATCAATACCACCTAATTTTACAAAATCAATTTGGTATTAGTAATTTTGAAATTGATAATTCAATTTTATAATTATAATTATGAATGTATCATACTTACTATTTTCCGATTATGAAAATAACCCTTTATATATTACATGGATCTTACAATTAGTTTTATTAGTTATTCTTTGATTTCTAGTTAATTGGTCTGTCATTTCAATAATTCGAAACTAATAAGTCCAATCAGTCCTTGCCACATCACCCATCCCAATCACTCACAAAAGAAACACATTTAATCCAGACCGTTCGTCCGTTTGATCAACGTTCTACGTTTTAACTCCCCTTTTCCTCTTAAATTTAAAATGTCGAGAAGATTTGATCCTCACCGTTGAATCGAAAAGATCCAACGGACAGTAAAATTACCTATCAAAATTATTAACTTCCTGAAATATCAGGACCGTTGATCTAAAAGATCAACAACCCAGATCAAATCCCTCAAGTTTAACCACTAGAGACAACCTAAACTCCCCTAACCCTGAGTCATTTCCCCCCAAGCGCGGCCGCCTCTCTTTCCCTTTCCTCTCTAAACTCTCTCGACCTGCCATGAATGAATCAATCACAAACCTTGCACAAATTTGTTCAAGGTCACAAATCTTGACCCAGAATCATTTTTTATGCTTCCCTATCCGCGATTCTCACCGTTGATTTCCCGTTTCATCATAGAAATTCAAATTCTCGAGTTCTCTGTCCCGAACACAAAACATGAAACTTCAATTCTCAAATCCTTCTATGCTGCGACAAAGATCCTTCTTGCATGAGATCCTCATGATGATTATTCGAAGCCAAAGGTCAAATGCAATGATCTCTGGACCTCCGGTCTTTATCCGATGGTTCGTCACTTGTAACGGCTATCATGCACTCAGGTCGAGTCTCACTCGTTTTTCCCTATGATTCATTCTGATTTCACCCTCTCTCCTATCATCATCTATCCTTCATCATCTTCTACTATTGATTTGAATTTAAAACCCTATGGCTTCACAGCCACTAAAAATTAGGGCTTTTAATGCCTTTACCTAACACACAACAAGCTTGTCACAACCCAAATCCAACTAGTCATGATGGCCCCTAACCCAACCTGCTAGGTAAGCCAATTAACAACTATCCAATTCGAATGATATTTAATAAGATAGTTAAGTAAAGAAATTATCTAAATCTTATATATTTCCCAAGGACTGGTAGTACAAATCATGAGTTTCTAAGAATAGAGTTTACAAAGCTGAAATGAAGTAAATACATCATCTGTTTTGAAAAATACATTAACAGAGTTTAATAGATCTAAGGCTACCATGAACAAGAGGCAGCTACACCCGGGATACATATACATCTTCAAATCCAGCTCCCATCGTACATAGGAACATCAACAACCAACATCTCCACACAAGGTGCAGAAGTGTAGTATGAGTACAATCGACCCCATGTACTCAGTAAGTAACAAACCTAACCTTAGGTTGAAAGTAGTGACGACCTAACACAAAGGTCAGGTCCAACACCAATATTCCACAACATTTCATAACAGCATAGTACAAGTAATAAAAGAGGTATCTCAGAAATAAAATACTCAGTTCGTTCACAGTTCCAGAAAATAGGCATTGCTTTTCAAGTATCTCAGTAAAAACCCAAATCTTTTACCGAAAATGCAAAAACACGAGTAAGTTTGAAAACTATAATTTTTCCCAAAACTCCTTTCAATAATAAGATGTTTCATTTTCATATAGCATGAGGAAAAGGCGTCTCTATGCCTACATGTCATGATACAGGTAAAATCATAAATGTCACCAAAACCGGGTAGCAGAAGGAAATGCATCGCTATGCATGTATCTCAAGTACGCACGTCAAATGCAATGCATATCAATGATGTGCTCATGTACTTACACTCTTAGAGTACTCAATCTCACTGTCTCGTATTCCCTCTCACTATGCTCAATCATTCAGCATTGTACAATATCTGTTGCGGCGTGCAGCCCAATCCACGTATGACCATAAGGCTCGTTGCAACGTGTAACCCGATCCACATATATATAGTCATAAGGCTCGTTGCGGAGTGCGACCCAATCCATATACATATATATAATCAACTGCGCTCACTGGAGGTGTGCAGACTCTGGAGGGGCTCCTACAGCCCAAGCACTATAATCCGCACGGATAACTCACGTGCCATAACATCAATATCTATATCCGCACGGACAACTCACGTGCCATAACATCAATATCTATATCCGCACGGACAACTCACGTGTTATAGTATCAATATCCTCACAAACAGGCTCCCAGCCTCACTCAGTCATCAATCTCTCCAGTCTCACTCACGGGTTCACAATGTCATGAAACTAGCCCGACAACAATGATATGATGTATCAATAAATAACAATGGAGACCGAGATATGATATGAATGCATGAATATGACTGAGTATGAAATATCAATAAAATCAATGGCATGACAGCAAGAAACGACCACTATGGGTCCTAGCAGTATCGTCATAAAGCCTAAACATGATATCTAGCATGATTGACAGCTCAATTATTTTATCACAAGGTGAAAGCAAGGACAACAACAAAGTAAGACAACTATACAGTGCCATGGAAACAACAGAGTCCCAATTCACATGGTGCATGCCCCCACGCCCATCACCTAGCACGTCACCTCAATACCAATCACATAACACGTATTTCGGGATTTCATAACCTCAACAATAAGTTTAGAAGAGTTACATAACTCGAACAAGCTAATACCAATGTCGTGGAAGCCAAGCGATGCTCCAAAGATTCCATCACATGCGTAGCGACCTCCGAACGGATCAAAACTATCCAAAAGCAACTCAAATACATCAAATAAAGCCCAAGGAAACAATTCCAAATGATAAAGATCGAATCCTTAATCAGAACCAAAAATCGGCCAAAACTCACACCAGTGCATGTGCCTCGTAACCCAACAAAACTAACAAAATCCGACAACCTTTCAATTACGAGTCCAACCATACTAGTTTCACTCAAATCCGACTCCAATTCGATGTTCAAAACGCAAAAATTCATATTATGAAACTTTAGGCCAAAACCCCCAATTTCCTCTTTAAACATTCACAATCCAATTACCAAAAACAAAGGTAGATTCATGAAATATAACCAAAACCGAATAGAGAACACTTACCCAAATCCTTGTGATGCGAATTGCTCCAAATAGCGCCTCAATCCGAGTCCCACATCTCAAAATATGAAGAAAGAACCAAAGCCTCGATTTTATGGTTTCTTCCCAGCATTTCCGCATATGCGGTTAAAATGTCGCATCTGCGACCTGTGCTTCTACGGATAAAATCTCGCCTCTGCGAAGCCCCTGGAGGCCGGTCCTTCCACACCTGCGGACATTCTCTGCCTCTGCGCATGTGCAAGTGCGCCAACCAACTCCCGCTCCTGCGCCACTCGCTGCTTCTGTGGCTAATCTTACGCTTCTGCGGACGTGCAGATGCGCCCTTACTTCCGCTTCTGCGGTCTTCCTCAGCAGCTCACACCTTGCTTCTGCGACTCCTTTGTCGCTTCTATGGACATCGCACATGTGCAAACCAGCCGCAGGTACGATCACACCAGAACCAACAGCTTAGCAAAAATCCCAAAATGCAATGAAATGATCTGAACCTCGTCCGAAACTCACCCGAGCCCCTCGGGACCCCGTCCGAACATGCCAACAAGTTCCATAACACAATACGGACCTACTCGAGGCCTAAAAATACACATAACAACATCAAACTGACGAATCACACCTCAAATCGAAATCTATAAACTTTGCACTTTTCAACTTCAATAACTCGTGCTGAAACATAGCAAATCAACCTGGAATGAACCCAATTTTTGCATACAAGTCCCGAATAACATAAAGAAGCTATTCCAATTCCCGGAACCACGATCGGAATCCGATATCCTCAAAGTCAACTTCCGATCTAAGTTTTGAACTTTCCAAACCTTCAAATTTCCAAGTTTTGCTAACTTGTGCCGAAACCTTCTAGAAACATCCAAATGCAAATCCGGGCATACGCCCGAGTCCAAAATCACCATACGGACCTACCAGAACCATCAAAACTCCGTTCCGAGTTCAAATTCACAAAAGGTCAAACTTGGTCAACTCTCCCAATTTAAAGCTTCAACCATGAAATCCATTCTTCCAATTCGATTCGGAATAACCTGAAAACCAAAACCGACGATTCACGTAAGTCATAATACATCATACGAAGCTACTCATGCCGGTAAACTACTGAGCGAAGTGCAAATGCTCAAAACGATCGGTTAGGTCATTACATTTTCCCCCACTTAAACATACGTTCGTCCTCGAACGTGCCAAGAGTTGTTCCCAAAATAATCAAACCACCGTATAACCTTACCATGCACATACTCGGGGGTGATCCCACATCACCCTATCCCATACAGGTCCGCTAAAAAAACATAACTGAAATTTCTCAATTCAACCTAGCCCACAAGCCTTAGAATCCAATTTCCAACATCCGAAATTTCTTATAAGATCTGAATCTCGCAACCTACACCCTGTATAAGTCTGAACAAGCGATACCAAGCTGCAACCATAACCCAAGATACAATCGCATGATATATCACATAACACAGATAATCGTAGCAATGATTTCTAATCACAGTAGCTGCACAAAACAACCCAATGCCGGTAATAAACCTCATATCAAATAAGACTCCATTCTAAAACCTTTGTACACTACCGATGATGAAAGAAACACACAGAAACTCGTAACCATTCATCAGATCCACCAGTCATGGAGCTCCCTCTCCTTCGATAAGAACTATAGAAAATTTCTAAACCAACTGTCGATATTATCCTTCCAACCTTGCTGTAATAAATTCTGATAGTATCCATTCTAGGTCCAATGACCTCATCTCATCCAACACGACCACTCTAGTGACATGACACACCCATACAATCTAAAGCCACAACCCGTGCAATCTGTGCACCACTAAGCAATATTCCAACTGTACTCAATCATGGAAAAATGAGTCAGACGAGAGAACTGTCCCGCAAGCTCAACAAGTACCACCACAACGCAATGCTAAGAACCTATCACACACCGTAGAACCAAAACACACAAATCTAACATAATGGATCATATCTCAATATAACTCCGCTGCAATGTGTGAATCCAAACACTGATCCATATGAAATACCTCAGCCACCATGCTCAAAATCAATAACCACGCGCAATCCGACATCAAGTACTCAAAGTACATTACCATAACTATAGAGAATCAAATGACACAATGCCACACAAAACCCGAAAGAACATAACCCATACGCCATCAACCATGCAATACCCAATTACTCATCTCGCTCCAATTCTGCTATAAACCCCAAATAGAACCGCACCAGGTGTGCTTATAGCCAACAAATCACAACTCCTCGTACCATAGAAGAGTAACTCACAGATCATTTCAGAACATGAATAAGCTCAACAACAACCGAATGGCACATCCCTCAACAATAGCAGTATGGAGCCAACCAATCTGGCTCGGTATTGAATACACATCCTAATTGGGCCTGCCAATGGACCCCCAAATCAACTCCGGGCACCCACAAATAGATAAATAACCCTCTAAAATCCCATAATGACTGAATCATAACACATATTATCATCTGGCTAGCTTCGGTCATGACTTCACAGTCCACAACCATGAAACAATCTGCTCTTGAGAACTCATAGTCTCCAAATCTGTAGAACACATAAATCACCATATTTGATCCCAACTCCACCGCCAGAATGTCTAACACATCTCTCATACACGATCATCCCACGAGGAATACTTCTAAAATTCTTCCGTGCCACGTAGCAAAATTTGAATATCAGCAGTCGATCAACCAGGAGAGTGCCGCAGTACCAGTGAAGTATCCATAAATCAAAACACATTGCCCCTTCTGAAATGTATACTCTGATCAAGCCATACCGATTAGTAATATCATTTACCTAGTCATTTGAAACCGTCCATGCTACCTACGAACTTATGCCCTTCCCTTACAAACTGACCCATGACCTTGCACATGCAAATCTCAATCCCACACAACACACCGCATCTACCATGCCATCATGTGAAGAGTACAAGAATCTCATAATAAACTCTGAGTCACAAGCAGAATACATACCCGATCAGTCAGAAACCTTCCATTTGATATCATCCCGGAGAAAATCCCAATATGCAACATAATCCTCACGCCGGTAGGAAATATACTCCTCGAACCGTGGTAAACATCATTGAGAACTCTTCGAAACCCATTTGCACATAACCAAGTTATCAGAACCAAATCTCTCTAACTCAACCCAGCCACGCAGGTCGCCAAAACCCAAGAGCATTGCCACGAAACACCTATGGAGACTAGCCACATCATAAGTACCCAAAGAACTGATTATATACATTACTGTGCTGATTTAACCTACTACCACACTGTCCTATTTCTTCAAGTCTCTTCCAAATTGCCTTCAAATTGATACTTCTCCTTGCTGAAATACCACGATCCTTAACCAAAATTCACCATACAAGAGACCCTAGTATAAAACAATAACGCCCTAAGGCCCATAAGCCGCTGACTTTCCTCTTAAGCACCCTAAAGCACCACAACCGCGACACCCACTCTAAAAAGACCTCATGTGAACCTAAAACTATTTCCTTCACCTTCTTGATGCTGAAATGCATAATCCACAATGGTATAAAAATGCCACAAGTCATGACACCATCCAATGTAACTCTCAGTTTCTAACTATATACAAATCTTGAAAATTCCAAATCACTACATATAAATCTTGAATCCATTAGAACCATTCTCGAGAGTCATCCACTCTACTCAAATCTCAATTAAACTGACCAAACGGACCGAACGACCTGTGCACCATTAGCACACCAACACCCAAGGGAGTAACCCACACTCCTAAGCAACCGAGCAAATTCCCACTCCATGTACACTACATCCTTCATGAATAACCACTCAATTATTTTATAATTCCCATATACCCATAGAGTGTAATACAACCTGTATCCAAAAATTCCTTTACCCGAGTCATCCTCGATCTCGACCTCTGCAAGTCATAACTGATTCACTAGTATTCCCCATAATGAAACCAATGCAACAAATAACCATGCAATCAATGCGTCGATAGCAGACTCCCCCACTTGGCTCAAAGTCATGGAATAAAACATCTGATTACTTACAATAACCATACCCCATTACTACCATAATACCACAGTGAGATTCCACTAAATCCTTCATCCGCTAATGCAACACAAATCATCTATTACCTCAAATCATCTACAGATCTTGCGTTCATCCTCGTGATGGTTAAGCCAACTTCCACAAGCATTCCAAACTCAAATTACAACATATATCATTCACTGGTAAAAGAAAACTCTCTACAAAACATCATAGGGATCACACAACCTCAGGACACCTCGCAGGAGATAACCTACCTGCTTTGCCTCAAACTGACATCTCTTTATACCCGTCCACAGTCACGACTACTACGCAATCACTTAATCTTCTCGATTTTGAAATAATCAACAAGACATGAGAATCTACTTCACTCCACAACTACACAACATGAGAGATTCCTCAACAAACCCGCAACTCGAGACCATGCGCCAAATCAAGACATAAATCAAACACCCCATAGTCCTTTCTATATCTCAAGTAAATTTTCTCGTCACATTCGAGCAATCTGAACACATCTCGCAGTCACATCATACTTACCACATAGTCATCCAATCACAAATTCCACTAATAAGGACACTAACGGACCTATAAGTCCCAAAAGCATGTGCTCACATAATCAAAATCTCCGTGCTCAAGCTACCGTCAAAACCTGGCCTCAAGTCCTCCATACTGGCCCATCATCAGCATGCCAAAATCACATCTCGCACCTCACCCATGGAATCACAATCCGCCGACGCACAACCGATACCGAGCGCTCACATGCGCATACCAATGCGTGGAAGGAATTCAAAGAGTTACGCTTCTAGCTAAATCAATACCGCACGATAAGGAAAGAAATATGGGAAGTATATCCTAAATATCCTGTAGCCTCTCAAAGATAGGTATGGACGTCATCATACCGATCCGCAAGAATCTACTAGACACTTGCTCATGACTTATAGAACCTATAAACCTAGAGCTCTGATACCAACTTGTCATGACCCAAAATCCAACTAGTCGTGATGGCACCTAACCCAACCCTCTAGGTAAGCCAATTAACAACAATCTAATTCCAATGATATTTAATAAGACAGTTAAGTAAAGAAATTATCTAAATCTTATACATTTTCCAAGGACTGGTAGTACAAATCATGAGCTTCTAAGAAAAGAGTTTACAAAGTTGAAGTGAAGTAAATACATCATCTGTTTGAAAAATACATTAATAGAGTTTTATAGATCTAAGGCTACCATGAACAAGAGGCAGCAACAACAGGATGCAGGTACATCTTCAAATCCAGCTCCCATCGAACACAGCAACATCAGTAGCCAACATCTGCACGCAAGGTGCAGAAGTGTAGTATGAGTACAACCGACCCCATTTACTCTGTAAGTAACAAACCTAACCTTAGGTTGAAAGTAGTGACGACCTAACACAAAGGTCGGGTCCAACACCAATATTCCACAACAGATCATAACAGCATAGTACAAGTAATAAAAGAGGTATCTCAGAAATAAAATACTCAGTTCGTTCACAGTTCCCGAAAATAGACATTCCTTTTTAAGTATCTCAATGAAAACCCAATTCTTTTACCGAAAACGCAAAAATATGAGTAAGTTTGAAAACTATGATTTTTCCCAAAACTCCTTTCAATAATAAGATGTTCATTTTCAGATAGCATGAGGAAAGTACGTCTCTATGCCTACATGTCATGATACAGGTAAAATCATAAATGTCACCAAAATCGGGTAGCAGAAGAAAATGCATGTTTATGCATGAATCTCAAGTACGCATGTCAAATGCAATGCATCTCAATGATGAGCTCATGTACTTACACTCTCAGAATACTCAATCTCACTGTCTCATATTCCCTCTCACTATGCTCAATGCTCAACACACTCAATCACTCAGTATTGTACAATACCTGTTGCGGCGTGCAGCCCAATCCACGTATGATCATAAGGCCCGTTGCGGCGTGTAACCCGATCCACATATATATATATATCCATAAGGCTCGTTGTGGAGTGCGACCCAATCCATATATATATATATATAATCAACTGCGCTCACTGGGGGTGTGCAGACTCCGGAGGGGCTCCTACAACCCAAGTGCTATAATCCGCACGGACAAATCACGTACCATAATATCAATATCTGTATCTACACAGACAATTCACGTGCTATAGTATCAATATCCTCACAAACAGGCCCCCAGCCTCACTCAGTTATCAATCTCTCCAGTTACACTCACGGGCTCACAATGTCATGAAACTAGCCCGACAACAATGATATGATGTATCAATAAATAACAATGGAGACCGAGATATGATATGAATGCATGAATATGATTGAGTACAAACTAACAATGAAATTAGTGGAATGGCAGCAAGAAATGACTACTATGGGTCCTAGCAGTATCGTCATAAAGCCTAAACATGATATCTAGCATGATTGACAGCTCAATTACTTTATCACATGGTGAAAACACGGATATCAACAAAGTAGAACCACTATACAATGACATGGAAACAACATATTCCTAATTCACATGGTGCACGCCCACACGCCCGTCACCTAACATGTGCATCACCTCTATACCAATCACATAACATGTATTTCAAGATGGCATACCCTCAGCTCTAAGTTTAGAAGAGTTACTTACCTCGAACAAGCCAATACCAATGCCGTGCAAGCAAGGCGATGCTCCAAAGATGCCATCACGCATGTAGCAACCTTCGAACGGCTCACAACTGGCCAAAAGCAACTCAAATACATCAAATAAAGCCCAAGGAAATAATTCCAAATGATAAAAATTGAATCCTTAATCAAAACCCAAAATCGGCCAAAACTCACACCCGGGCATGCGCCTCGTAACCAACAAAACTCACAAAATCCGACAACTCATTCAATTACGAGTCCAACCATACTAGTTTCACTCAAATCCGACTCCAATTTGGTGTTCAAAACGCAAAACTTCATATTATGAAACTTTAGGCCAAAACCCTCAATTTCCTCTTTAAAATTCACAATCCAATTACCAACAATGAAGGTAGATTCATGAAATATAACCAAAACCGAGTAGAGAACACTTACCCAAATCCTTGTGATGAAAATTGCTCCAAATATTGCCTCAATCTGAGTCCCACATCTCAAAATATGAAGAAAGAACCAAAGCCTTGATTTTATGGTTTCTGCCGAGCATTTCCGCATATACGGTTAAAATGTCGCATCTTCAACCTCCGCTTCTATGGATAAAGGGTAAAAGAATCAAAGAAAATGAAGGTTAAAGGGTAAACGAATAGTAAGGTACATAAAGTATGGTACATAAAGTGTGTTACAAATGAGTAGTATGTTAAGTAATTTGAGATAATTCTTAATTATGTGGGTAATTGGTTAGTTATTGGTTAGTAGAAGATTAACAAGTCAATTAAGAAATTGGTGGGTAACTACTTAAGATCTTTGGATAAGTCTCTTGAACATCAACGTGGCAGCATTTGTCTTAGGAAATTATGACTCTTACATTCATGTGAAAGATGGCATTTAGAAGGCTAAGTCATCTGCTAAGTGGGGACCACACCAATTCAAGTATAAGACCTCTCTAATACAAAGATAGGTGCATATATCAAAATTGTAAGTACGGATCTTCAACAAATGCAAAACAAGATTTCTTAGCATCTTAGCAACGTGAGATTTTGCAATTTTAAGGGAGTACGGTGCAATCTTTCTCAAGAATATCATACGGATTATTCCCTACTCTGATCCGCCATTATGTGTTTTTTTTGCAAAAGACGTGTGTTAGAGAGATTGTTAAGGGAATCGGCTCAGGTATGTTAAGTCTATCCCTTCTTTCTTTTTAGCATGATTCATACGATACAAACAAAACGAGCAAACACACAACTTTCATAAATACCTATATTCATTGACGCACTAGGGGTGCCTGTGTTCTTGAATTCCCATATATCTTATTATTATATCTTCTGTTCATGGGTCTCAGAAAAATACGTAGTTGATAATGTTTATTCGAAAGGCATATTGATCTTATGGCTTTCCGAGAAATCTTATTAACATATTTCTTATGCATTTCATTCACTTATACATATACATTGACCCATGACCAGATGGAGTTATATACGTGTATATTATATCTATATGGGATATGGGAAAAGGTTACGGCGTTATATACATACCACCACCTGATCAGCTGGTATATATTGATGATTTTGCCCACAGTGGCCGAGATGATATGCTGGGATGCCCTCATAGGCTTGATGATGTTATGTACACCTATACCTATGCATGATACAACGTTTATATACACGTGCATGACATTATAGATGTTTCAGGATTCACAAAGTTATTTAGACTTATAGGGGGAATTCTTTACTCCATGTTTCATCTACGTCTTTTATGTATTGATTTTCATGCCTTAAATACTCAGTACATTATTCGTACTGATTCCCCTATTTTCCCGGGGCTTTATGCCCGCAGGTGCAGGTAGACAGGTTGACGGTCCCCCTATTTAGATCCTTGATCAGCGAGAGTTGGTGTGCTCCACTTGGTCTGGAGTTGCTTTGAGTTTTGGTATAATGTGTTTGTATACATATATGGGTATGACGGGGCCCAGTACCGTCCTTGTATAGTTGAATATTCTATTAGAGGTCTGTAGACAGTTATGTACAGTTGGATAGTATGTGGCCTTGTCGGCTTCCATCTTTGGATATATAGTTGTCTATAGAAGCCTTGTCGGCTCGCCCTACCTTATTCCGCATATATATATGTCCTTTGTACAGGTTTTCCCTCACGTATGTTATTCTCGTAATTCAACAGGTTATTGACAGCTATTATTCATGTTTATATCTTAGACGCATGCTTAAGGGTGTTCGACAGTTAGGAACCGGTCACTCGTCATGGTCCATCGGTTTGGGTCGTGACAAAAGTGTTATCAGAGCAGTTCTGTCTTAGGGTTGTCTACACACCATTTCTAGAAGAGTCTTGTTTATGAGTGTGTTATGCACCACATTTCTAAACATGAGGCTACAGGACATATAGGATGTTATCCTCCCTTCTTATCTTAGATCGTGCGATATAAGAATTCATTTTCCTAATGATGTGTTATGCTTTTAGCAATGCCGAAGAAGGCTACAGCTACCAAGAAGAGCAAGTCAGTGGCAGATGAGACTACTAGTCGAGCGCCACGAGTTATCAGAGCTCGGGGAGAGTCTCATAGTGAGATTCCTTCTCAGACTTCACAAACCCCGCCCTCTCCAGAGGAGCTCCGAGGGGCACCAGCTCGAGTGCCTGCCCCTGTAAGTCCATCTCCTCAGCCAAATGCACTGGGCCAGGAGATGAGACATGCTATTCAGCTATTAACTCGATTAGTATGCGCACGGGTTTGGCGTCAGGAAGTAGGTATTGGTCATGCAGATAGGGCCATCAGTGTGAGGGTTCATGATTTCATTAATTTAGACCCTCCGATATTCACTAGAGCAGATCCAAACGAGGACCCTCAGATATTTATCGATAGGATGCAGAGGACTTTAAGGGTAATGAAGGCCACTGCGACTGAGTCAGTTGAGCTAGCTTCCTATAGACTTCAAGATGTTGTTGTTAATTGGTACGAGTCTTGGGAGTTGTCCAGAGGTGAGGATGCCCCTCCAGCAGTATGGTAGGAGTTTACAGAGGCTTTTCTTCGTCATTATCTATCACCAGAGCTTAGGCGGGGTAATATGAGTGATCGCGAGTACAACCTTCAGTTTGATTTGTTGGCTAGGTATGCTCCCACTATTGTATCTAAGATGGAGGATCGGGTTCACCGGTTCGTGATGGGATTGGAGTCGCATCTGCTTAACGGCTGTATGTCAGTCTCACTTCAAGCAGGCATGGATATTTCTCATATCCAGGCATACGCTCAGGGTGTAGAGGAGCGTAAGCAGAAGCAGAGGGCCGATCGGGAGCATGATAGGGCCCATAGTAAGAGAGCATGAACTTCGGATCCTTTTGGTGAGTTTCGAGGTGGTCAGAGATAACAATACCCGAGGTATCCAGCCCAGCCATCGGTTAGCGCACCCCCTCAATTTGTCGGTAAGTGATTTGATCGTTCCACATATTTAGGGCCTGGTCAGAATTCCAGGGCCTCAAGTTCTCAGTATACGGGCAAATCAAGTCAGATGAGGCTGCCCTTGCCACGATGTGCTCAGTAGGGTAAGCAGCATGACGGGAAATGTCGTATGGGGTTGGGTGTTTGTTATACTTGTGGTTAGCCAGGCCACGTTATGAGGGATTGTCTGAACGAGAAGTGCTCAGCGGGATCTGTAGCTGGTTCATCATTATCAGTACACCCCCCTAGGCAAGGTTCACAAGCACCAATCGGTCATGGTAGAGGCAGAGGTGGAGCATCTAGCTCGAACGGTCCTCAGAACCGCATTTATGCATTAGCAGGACGACAGGATCAGGAGTCGTCACTTGATGTTATTACAGTTATACTATCAGTCTCCTCATATGATGTATATGCACTAGTTGACCCAGGTTCCACCTTATCATATGTTACTCTGTTGGTTGCTAGTAAGTTTGGTATAAAACTTGAGTTGGTTAAACCTTTTGAGGTGTCCACACCTGTTGGGGATCTAGTGATAGCTAGGCGGGTATATAGAGGTCGTATAGTAGTAGTTCATAGTCGATCTACAGCAGAAGACCTAATCTAGTTAGATATGGTAGAATTTGATGTTATAATGGGTATAGATTGGTTGGCTTCTTGTTATGCCAAAGTTGATTGTAGATCAAAGATGGTCCGATTCCAATTTCCAAGGGAGCCTGTTTTGGAATGGAAAGGTAATACGGCATCGCCGAAAGGTAAATTTATTTTCTATCTCAAGGCAAAGAAAATTATTAGAAAGGGCTATATTTATCACTTAGTTCGGGTTCAGGATGTGAAAGTAGAGTCACCAACCATTCAATCTATTCCTGTGGTTAATGAGTTTCCTGATGTTTTTCCCGATGAGCTTTCGGGTCTTCTGCCAGAGCGAGAAATTGAGTTTGCTATTGACCTATTACCAGATACTCAACCAATATCTATTCCTCCCTATAGAATGGCACCCGCAGAGCTGAAAAAGTTGAAGGAACAACCAAAGGACTTCCTTGAAAAAGGCTTTACCAAACCTAGTACATCACCGTGGGGAGCACCTGTGTTATTTATAAGGAATAAAGATGGTTCCTTGCGGATGTGTATTGATTATAGATAGTTGAATAAGGTGACGATCAAGAATAAGTACCCGCTCCCGAGGATTGAGGATTTATTTGATCAGTTGCAAGGTGCCAAGTGTTTCTCGAAGATAGACTTAAGGTCCGGGTACCATCAGGTAAGGGTTAAGGAGAAGGATATTCTGAAGACAGCATTCATGACCAGATATGGGCATTTTGAGTTTCGCGTTATGTCATTCGGTTTGATTAATGCCCCAGCAGTATTCATGGATTTGATGAACCGTGTGTTCAGACCCTTTCTAGATCTATTCGTGATTGTATTTATTGATGATATATTGGTATATTCTTGTTCCGCAACTGAGCATGCAAATCATTTGCGTACTGTGCTCAAAGTTCTACAAAAAGGGAAGTTGTATGCAAAATTCTGTAAATGTGAATTGTGGTTGAATTCTGTAGCTTTCCTGTCATGCCCCAAAGCCGAGGAGCACGACCGGCGCTCAACCGAGTGAACCCGACCAAGCAAGCCTGTTAGACTTCATTCTACCCAAACTCATCCACGAACAGAGTTAATACATATTTTCATTAAGTGGAAGAAAATGTGTGCATGTCTACAATACCAATTAATTTCCAATAGTTTCATCATTTTTAAAGTCTCAAATGGACTAGTAATACAACCACAACATAACATAGTTTGTCTTTCCCCAGCACCAATACACAATCCATACTATGTCTACGGAGCCTCTATAGATAAAGAAGAGTACAATAATAATGCCGGCAACAAGGCCCCGGCTATACCTCGTACCGAATACATAAAGTACAAATGATACATGACCACGGGATGAAGTTGGGCTCACCAAGTCAACTGGGAAGAAGGTGTACTGCTATAACTGATCAAAATCTCCTGTTGTGGAACTACCTGCATCCATTTAAAGATGCAGCACCCCCAACAAAAGGGACGTTAGTACCGTCGAATAGCACTAGTATGTATAACTAAACACCCTCTCAATAGAATGACAAATAATACAAACAAGATTATCATAATATAAATGAAAGCCTTAATCAACATCAAACCCCAATTTAGGATCAAGACAGTGTTCAAATTAATTTCCATATCTCACATTTGAGACATCAACCTTTTTATATCATTCATCGCATTTCATATTACTTTCACATCTTTTCATTTCATTAGCACTAATGGCCATAATTATAAGCTCATTTTTGGCACGTTGGCCATATTCAGTATTTGATGCTCACCTTATCAATTTCAAATATCATTATCATCAACAACAAATACAACTCAAATCAAGGTGTGTAGTACGCATGTGAGCAATTTAGAGTCTAAGGCACATCGAGATATTTCACAAAATTTGGCATAATAGCCTTCATTTGAACTTGACTTAAAGTCGAAACATTATTAATGCACGGCCCGTATTTTAACACATCTTCAATTGGTAACATAATATGAATAAAACATTTAGGATGCTTGTTGAATATATATCTTTCAACCCAATCTTACTCGGAATGGCCAGTCTCATAATGAATCACTCGGACCTTACATAATTTACATGAATATCGTAGGATTCAATTCTAAGAGAAGAGTTTAGCCAACATACTTTACTTGAGCTTCCTTACACTCTAAATGTTCCGGAATTCTTAGCAACTTCAATCTATTGTACAAATATAACAAATCGAATCAAAATTAGGAAGATGATCATAGTTCGAGATTATTTGAGCATTTTATCAAACAATAAGTGTGCATTAAGGTTCCAAGGTCCTTTTATAGAGAATTTCATCATCCCACAACCCAATCTTTACCATATTTAGCTCAAAAATCTTCCTACACCCTTTGATAACACATGCATGTAAAATAAACAACTCTCATGCCCAAATATTATCTTGCTAGTTACCCATTTTCAGAAAATTTTGAAATTAGGGTTTAGGGTATAGAATCTTACCTCTAGGATGAAGACCTAGTGAGCTTCCCTTCATAATCTTTCAAAACTTGAGCAAGAATTCAAGAAAAATTATTGAAGAACAGCTTCTCACTCTAGGGCACTCTCTCTCACTCTAGAATATCATATTATGTCTCAAAAATGGCCCAAAGAGTGTATTTAACGAAATAGGGTCGAGTTTTAAAAATCCAAAAATGGAGCTCCAGAACAAGGTATGCGATTCCATAACCGATATGCGGACCGCATATCGGTCGCATAATTGGTTACAAAATAGCCAAAAAACTTATCTGTGTATGCGGTCCGCATAACTGTTATGCGGTCCTATAATGCACCGCATAACAGTTATGTGGTCGCATAGTCAACCGCATAGTTGCTTCCATCTAATCCAATTAACTGCCTCACTCTGCAGCCATTATGCGGTCCGCAGAGTGGTTCTGTGGTCGTATAATGGACCGCAGAAATGCACTTTTTCTCCAAAATTTTTCCTTTACTTTTCGGTGCATTATTCAACCCAAAAAGTCCGAGCCACAGCTCTCAAGCTCGTCGCGAAGAATTTCTACAATCCTCAAACACGTAAGCCTAGTCCAGCACCATGAAACATTATTTTCTTTGCAAATTTTACCGTGCTTTACACTTAAGTACTTCGAAATTTTTCGGGGTGTTACATTTCCTTGGGCATATTTATTTCATGTGAGGGTATCCGGATTGATACCCAAAAGATTGAGGCGGTGAAGACTTGGTCTAGACCCACGACACCGAAAAAGGTTTGTAGCTTCCTCGGTTTGGCTAGTTAGTATAAGAGATTTGTAGAGGGATTTTCTTCTCTTTCAGCACCATTGACAAAGTTGACTCAGAAGGGAGCAAAGATTCAATGGACTGATGCTTGCGAATGGAGTTTCCACATTGAAGGACAGATTAACTCCAGCACTGGTTCTAATGCTCCCATAAGGGACCGACAGTTATGTTATCTATTGTGACGCTTCGGGCATTGGACTGGGTTCTGTACTGATGCAGCATGGTAAGGTTGTAGCTTATGCTTCCAGACAACTAAGAAAGCAGGAGAAGAATTATCCGACCCACGATTTAGAGTTAGCCGCAGTGATTCATGCACTAAAGATGTGGAGGCACTACTCGTATGATGTTCATGTTGATATCTATATGGATCATAAAAGCCTTCAGTATATCTTCAAGCAAAAGGACTTGAATTTACGCCAAAGGAGATGGTTGGAGCTACTAAAAGACTATGACGTTGATATTTTATACCATCCAGGGAAAGCGAAAGTAGTAGCTGATGCCCTTAGCCATATATCTATGGGTAGCATGTCATATTTACAACCAGAGAATAGTGGTATTTCTCATGACATCCATCAACTAGCTAGTCTTTGAGATCAGTTACTGGACTCAGGTGAAACCGGAGTTACTATTCAGGAGACGTCAACATCCTCTTTAGTAACTGAAGTGAAGGAACGCCAATACGACGATCCTGTGTTAGCTCATTACAGGGATACAACCCCTCAGAAGGAGAAGACACCATTTGAGAATACAGGAGATGGGGTCCTTAGATATCGAGAACGATTATGTGTCCTTAATGTTACAGGGCTGTGCCGGCAGGTTATGAGAGAGACTCACTATTCTCGTTATTCTATCCATCCAGGAGCAACAAAAATGTATCATGATATCAGGGAAATAAATTGGTGGGATGGAATGAAAAAGGATATAGCGGAGTTTGTTGCGCAGTGCCCTAACTGTCAGCAGGTTAAGATTGAGCATCAAAAACCTGATGGATTATTGCAGGCTATATAGATTCCGACTTGGAAGTGGGAAGTAATCAATATGGATTTCATCATAGGTTTACATCGTACCCAGTGTAAGTTTGATTCTATACGGGCAATTGTTGATAGACTTACAAAATCAGCCTATTTTCTACCCGTTAGGACTACATATTCCGCAGAGGATTATGCAAGGCTTTACATTAAGGAGATAGTACGACTTCATGGTGTCCCTATATCTATTATCTCGGATAGAGGTGCTCAGTTTATACCTAATTTCTGGAGGTCCTTCCAAAAAGGATTGGGGACACAGGTAAGTCTTAGTACCGCATTTCATCCCCAGGCGGATGGACAGGCTAAGCGTACTATTCAAACACTTGAGGATATGTTACGGGCTTGTGTGATAGACTTCAAAGGTAGCTGGGATGATCATCTGCCGCTTATTGAGTTCGCTTATAGTAATGGCTATCATTCTAGTATTCAGATGGCTCCATACGAAGCACTTTACAGATGGAAGTGTAGGTCGCCTATATGATGGTTCTATGTTGGGGAAACTAAGTTACTAGGACCAGAGTTGGTACAAAATGCAATCGAGAAGATTAAGCTTATATAGGAAAGGCTATTAGCAGCTCAAAGCCGACAGAAGTCTTATGCGGATAATCGACGACGAGACTTGGAGTTTCAGGTTGACGATTGGGTATTCCTAAAGGTATCATCGATAAAAGGCATTATGAGGTTCGGTAAGAAATGAAAACTTAGCACTCGATATATTGGACCATATAAAATCACGCGCAAGGTAGGCCAGTTAGCATATGAGTTAGACTTGCCTTCTGACATGGAGTCTGTACATCCAGTCTTTCATGTGTCTATGCTTCGTAAATGTATTTCAGATCCTTCTAGAGTCATTTCAGTTGACGATGTGCAGGTCACAGAGCAGCTATCATATGAGGAAACTCCCATTGCTATACTAGATAGACAGGTTCGGAGATTGAGGACTAAAGACGTAGCTTCGGTGAAAATACTTTGGAGAAATAACAATGTGGAAGAAATGACTTCGGAAGCTGAAGAAGACATGAAGTCTAGATATCCTCACTTGTTTCCTCTTCCAAAGAAGGATCCGACTGAGACATCACAGCCTTAAGGTTCGAGTATGGATTCTTGTGTTAGTTACTATCATTAGTCGTGTGAGGCCATTGTCGTTATTGATGACTGTGGCAATATGTGGCATTGAATTATTGAGTTTTCTACAGGAAGGGTTGGTAGTAGTATTGTTACAAAGGAGACTCTGCCAAAACTTATATAGATCTCGGGGAGTTAAACATTCGAGGACGAATATTTCTAAGGGGGGAGGATGTTACATTTCGCATTTTCATACGTTAAAGATTCGTCGTAAGTTAATCGACGTAGACTCGGGAATGAGATCATTTTTGAGGTGATAAGCATTTATGCCATTTATAACATGCGATAAATAAGTGCCGTGAAGGTTAAAGGGTAAACGAATCAAAGAAAATGAGTTTCGTTGAAGGTTGTCAATTTGGGATAAAATACGGTTCGAGCTATAATACCTGGTATTTATGGACTAGTGCCATACAACGTACCACATGACCATGATAGTAGGGTATATAAAGTGTGTTAAAAGTAAGTAGTATTTTATGTAATTTGAGATAATTCTTAATTATATGGGTAATTGGTTAATTATTGGTTAGTGAGAGATTAACAAGTCAATTAAGAAATTGGTGGGTAACTACTTAAGATCTTTGGATAAGTCTCTTGAACATCAACGTGGCACTTTTGCCTTAGGAAATTATGACTCTTACATTCATGCGAAAGGGGGCATTTAGAAGGCTAAGTCATCTACTAAGTGGTGCCCACACCCATTCAAGTATAAGACCTCTCTAATTCAAAGAGAGGTGCATATATCAAAATTGTAAGTACGGATCTTCAACAAATTCAAAACAAGATTTCTTAGCATCTTAGCAACGTGAGATTTTGCAATTTTAAGGGAGTACAGTGTAATTTTTCTCAAGAATATCATACGGATTTTTCCCTACTCCGATCCGCCGTTACGTGGTTTTTGCAAAAGACGTGTTTTAGAGAGATTGTTAAGGGAATCGGCTCAGGTATGTTAAGGCTATCCCTTCTTTCTTTTTAGCATGATTCATACGATACAAACGAAATGAGCAAACACACAACTTTCATAAATGCCTATATTCATTGACGCACTAGGGGTGCCTATGTTCTTGAATTCCCATGTGTCTTATTATTATATCTTTTGTTCATGGGTATCAGAAAAATACGTAGTTGAGAAAGTTTATCCGAAAGGCATATTGATCTTATGACTTTCCGAGAAATCTTATTAACGTATTTCTTATGCATTTCATTCACTTATACATGTACATTGACTCATGACCAGATGGAGTTATATACGCGTATATTATATCTATATGGGATATGGGAAAAGGTTACGGCGTTATATACGTACCACCACTTGATCAGCTGGTATATATTGATGATTTTGCCCACAGTGGCCGAGATGATATGATGGGATGCCCTCAAAGGCTTGATGATGTTATGTACACCTATACCTATGCATGATACGACGTTTATATACATGTGCATGACATTATAAATGTTTCAGGATTCACAAGATTATTTAGACTTACAAGTGGAATTCTTTACTCCATGTTTTATCTACGTCTTTTATGTACTGATTTTTATGCCTTACATACTCAGTACATTATTTGTACTAACGCCCCTATTTTCCTGGGGCATGCGTTTCATGCCCACAGGTGCAGGTAGACAGGCTGACGGCCCCCCTATTTAGGATCCTTGATCAGCGAAAGTTGGTGTGCTCCACTTGGTCCGGAGCTGCTTTGAGTTTTGGTATGATGCGGTTGTATACATATGTGGGTATGACGGGGCCCAGTCCCGTCCTTGTACAGTTGTATATTCTATTAGAGGTCTGTAGACAGTTATGTACAGTTGGATAGTATGTGGCCTTGTCGTCTTTCAACTTTGGATATATAGTTGTCTATAGCAGCCTTGTCGGCTCGCCCTACTGTATTCCGCATGTATATGTATATATATCCTTTGGACAGGTTTTCCCTCACGTATGTTATTCTCGTAATTCAGCAAGTTATTGACAGATGTTATTCATGTTTATATCTTAGACGCATACTTAAGGGTGTTCGACAGGTAGGACTCGGGCACTCGTCATGGCCCATCGGTTTGGGTCGTGACAACGTCTATCACCTAGCATGTGCGTCACCTCAATACCAATTACATAACACTTATTAAGGGATTTCATACCCTCAGCACTAAGTTTAGAAGAGTTACTTACCTCGAACAAGCTAATACCAATGCCGAGTAAGCCAAGCGATGCTCCAAAGATTTCATCACATGCGTAGCGACCTCCGAACGGCTCAAAACTAGCCAAAAGCAACTCAAATACATCAAATAAATCCCAAGGAAATAATTCCAAATGATAAAGATCGAATCCTTAATCAAAACACAAAATTGGCCAAAACTCACACCCGGGCCCGCGCCTCGTAACCCAACAAAACTCACAAAATCCGACAACCCATTCAATTACGAGTACAACCATACTAGTTTCACTCAAATCCCACCACAATTCGATGTTCAAAACGTAAAAATTCATATTATGAAACTTTAGGCCAAAACCCCCAATTTCCTCTTTAAAATTCACAATCCAATTACCAAAAACAAAGGTAGATTCATAAAATATAACCAAAACCGGGTAGAAACCACTTACTCCAATCCTTGTGATGAAAATTGCTCCAAATATCGCCTCAATCCGAGTCCCATATCTCAAAATATGAAAAAAGAACCAAAGCCTCGATTTTACGGTTTCCGCCCAGCATTTCCGCATATGCGGTTAAAATGTCGCATCTGCGACCTCCGCTTATGCGGATAAAATCTCGCCTCTACAAAGCCCATGGAGGCCGGCCCTTCTGTACCTGTGGACATTCTCTGCCTCTGCGCACGCGTAGGTGCGCCAACCAACTGCGGCTAATCTTACGCTTCTGCGGATGTGCAGATGTTCCCTTACTTCCGCTTTTGCGGTGTTCCTCAGCAGCTCACACATCGCTTATGCGACTCCTCTGTCACTTTTGCAACCATCGCACCTACGCAAACCAGCCGCAGGAGCGATCACACCAGAACCGGCAGCTTAGCAAAAATCCAAAAATGCAATGAAATAATCAGAACCTTGTCTGAAACTCACCCGATCCCCTCGGGACCCCGTCCGAACATGCAAACAAGTCCCATACCACAATATGGACCTACTCGAGGCCTCAAAAAATACATAACAACATCAAAACAACGAATCACACCTCAAAATGAAATCTATGAACTTTGAACTTTGAACTTTTCAACTTCAATAACTCGTGCCGAAACATAGCAAATCAACCCGGAATGAACCCAAATTTTTCACACAAGTCCCAAATAACATAACGAACCTATTCCAATTCCTGGAACCACATTCCGAATCCGATGTCCTCAAAGGCAACTTTCGGTCTAACTATTGAACTTTCCAAACCTTCAAATTTCTAATTTTTGCCAACTTGTGCCAAAACCTTCTAGAAACATCCAAATGCAAATCCGGACATACGCCCGAGACAAAAATCACCATACGGACTTACCGGAACTATCAAAACTCCGTTCCAGGTTCAAATTCACAAAAAGTCAAACTTGGTCAACTCTCTTAGTTTAAAGCTTCAACCATGAAATCTGTTCTTCAAATTTGATTCTGAATAACCTGAAAATCAAAACTGACGATTCACATAAGTCATAATACATCATAAGAAGCTACTCATGCCCGTAAACTACCGAGTGAAGTGCAAATTCTCAAAACAATCGGTTGGGTCATTAAAAAGATATACCTACCAACTACACCTAACGTATGAGAAGTTAATGTACAATATAGTGTTTGGGAAACATTCGATTAAAGTTTGAGTTCTTGGTCAATTTATGCTTTTCTTTTTCTCTCTGAGCTTGAGTGTGTTACTGATTAAGAGCTTCAGCTCTTGACTTCCTAAAGGCTAATTTGAACACTCGTTTGGTTAGCTGCACCAAGGGAGGTCAGTAAAACCTCAACCTTGTTCTTCTTTCACTTGTTTAAATTCCTGAATATGAATTGCTTTACTCTTTTTGTTGAATGATCTTATTAACAATATGTTCATGTCTTTCAACTATTTTATTTGCTTTTTAATGACTATTAAGTAGATTCTGCAACCATGAACTTCTATAAATTATTGAATATTGATATTGATATGCATATGATGATTCATGTCTATTGTTAACTGTAAAATGCCCAAAGGCTTCTTAATGTTCTTAATATCTAGTTCCAAACCTCTCTAATATTCTGCTAACACTGACATGGTTGTTATGCTAATATGGCTTGAATATTATTTTACCATTCTATATTGGTTCATTCAATAACTTAGAATCTGATAGAGTATGATCCTATTAGGTGCTGAGAATAAAATTGTTACCATGGTACTGATGCATTAGCTTATGACCATTGAACCTGTTCTTACCTCTTTAATATATCTCTATGATTCTGTCAATTACTTGATTGAACTCATGACTATTTATGTAGGCATATCCTAAGTTACTTGGATCTTTGTGCTACATTGTGTATGATTCTAAGATTGTTTTATACTTAATCTAATCTATGAGGTGTTGATAATATGTATTTAAGTTATGATGATACATTTATTTAGCTAAAATACTATTGCTAGGTTCCATTATACCTGAAACCCTATCCCAGATATGCTTAATATATTTCCCCAATGTGATGATACCTTTATCCTTTTCTTGAAGCTCATGTGGTGACACTGTTAGTAATACTTTCATAATATGACCTCTGCTAAGTATCTTTTTTATGTGTTTGTGATCATGTACTCATTGTTGTTCTTCAATGTCTCTGTTTGTTCTTCATGCTCTCATACATGCCCACACTATTTTGAAACCTCACTAAGCTCTTTTGAGTAGATTAATCCTAGCTTGTGAACTCTAAATAGAATCCCTTATTGATATTGCTTAGATATACAACATGCTCTGTTCTTAATGAGATTGGTATGAAGTCAAAACTTTCAGAAAGAAGTGATTATGTCATTAATGCTTAAAGTTAAGTAGAATTGATGGTTTGAGATTCTGTCAAGTACTCTTAGGAGCTCTAATTGGATTTGTGAACCCGTGACCTTGTTAATAAACCTAGAAGTTCTATTATAGGTTGAGAATCTATAACCTTGTTAATGCGTTTAATGACTCTGATTTGTAGTCTGACATCTCTGGTAATACCTGTAAAAGCCCCAACTGAGGATTGTTGTTTCGAATCTCTGTCAATACTATTAGAAGGGTCTAATTGAAATCATCAATTTGTATCTCTTAATTAAGGTTACTGATCTGTATCTATAATTAAAGTTATTGACCTGTGTCTGTATTAGCACTCTTTAAAGAGCATCAGTTGTAGTAATTAACCTGTAATATTGTTAACACTCTTCAGGAGTCTAATTGCAATTGTT
>AWOL01S0012848.1:103759-124604 GCA_000715115.1 Nicotiana otophora | reverse complement strand
CATCCTCTAAAGCGCTTAAGATATAGCCTTTGCAAAGAAAATCTGCCTGCTCCCACGCCTCAACAATCATGAATTTCTCGTTGTCCGGCATGTCCGCAGCAGGCACTGGAGGTCCTTCACTAGTGAATTTCTGCATACCAATTGTGGTAAGCCAGAAGAACACCCTTCGCTGCCATCCTTTGAAGTTG
Organism: Nicotiana otophora; assembly: GCA_000715115.1. Classification (NCBI taxonomy): domain Eukaryota; kingdom Viridiplantae; phylum Streptophyta; class Magnoliopsida; order Solanales; family Solanaceae; genus Nicotiana; species Nicotiana otophora. The sequence continues at coordinate 124,416 of AWOL01S0012848.1, read as the reverse complement.
GCTCCAGAAAATTTCTCCGGTTTCTCTGCCGGTGGAACAGCAGTCCGGCTTGACGAGGCTATCGTTGTTGCCGCAATAGTCGTAGAAGAATTTCCGTTATCAATTGCCATTTCTCACTGTAAACAATAGAAGAGTTCAATTAATGAAAAACTCTGAACAGTAAACAATACTGTTATTAACAAAAATAGTATGTATAATAAATAAAATCGAAGTTTTTATATACTGTTTCACGGAAAAACGATGAAGTTTTTATGTTCTTCAAATCATTTTACGAATTTCAATACTCTGATGAAGTTTTTTATATCTTCAAATCAGAATAGTAAAATTCAGAAGGAGTAGAAAACCACATAGGTTTTAATCTCCACAAACAAAATACAGAATATAAAAAAAATAATTTCCTTAAGAATGTTATAAGTTTTGTATTGCTGTAATAAACAATTAAACTTTCTGAAAAAATAAAACAGAAAGTTAGTAATACTTGTTTAACGAAATAGATTCTGGAAAACAAAAAATAATATAGGAATAAATCGAGCCCACTGAATATACAGTGTGTCCTTAAGAAAATTATTCCCCTCAAATACTCGAGGTGCTGGAATATATCCTCCTAGGATAGAACGATTTAACTCACCAGTGTATTGGTACCAAAAACTCTGATGAACTGCGAACCACTCAATGGTCATAAAACACACTGGAAAATATTGTGCAGAAGAAGAAGAAGAAGCTCAGAAAATTTCGTAAGGAAAGATTCTGGGATTCAAACTCTATTTATAGAGTTGTTGGCATTGTTTCTAAAAACGTTTGCAACCTTTCAGAAACAGCCTTGGCTGTTGGAAAAGGGGTGTTTGAAATATTGCGGAAAAAATATATTTTAAATAATTCGGAAAAGAAAACGGGCCTGACCGAAACGGGGGGCCTGGGTTATTCCGGATTGAATTTTTCGTTAATTATTTAATTAATTAAATAATTGAAAGGAATTTTGTCTAAAAAGATTAATCAATCAATCTTTAACCAAATCCAAATCCAAATCCAAATCCAAATCCAAATCCGAAGCCGAAGCCGAGCCGAGCGAGCGACGACGACGGCGTGAGGCTTGCCTTTTTCTTAACTCTTTAAGAGATAGAAGAAGAGCAATTATATATATACCCATCAAAAGCCTTTTCTTCCTCCAATATGGGACAATGTCCCTTTCCCAAGAAAAACTCAAATATTTCATTTTCCCTTCATTTTTCATTCACCTTCTTTAAGCTACACAAGCTTAAAATCCCAACAATCTTCACGTCTTTGGCCTCGTTCCGTCATATCAAGGATGATTTATTTTGCAAGTAAAATTCATAATGGAAGAAAATGAAAGCGCACATCATTATATTTAAAGCAAATGATGACCGTTGGTGGTAGGGGTATTCGTCGGTCGGTACGGTACGGTATTTAGATATTTCGGTTCGGTATTTTCGGCATTAAGTTTCATAAAATGCTATATTAATACCATACCTAATTAAATTCGGTATGGTTCGGTTTTTCTCCTTTCAATTTCGGTTTATTCGGTTCGATAACTTTGATTTATTCGGTTTGAATACTAACTAGTGCATAGAGTCATAGACGGTAAATATTCTTAATTAAAGTACTCAAAAGTGCAAAACTAAAAACGTTTGTTGATAAAAGTTTTGTTCAAAACCAGCAAATACCAACCTAGAGAGAAAAAACATAGAGAAAGGTCTTGTTACTTGCTTAGAGTTATTTGATAAACTTAGAGAATAAAGGAAAATAAAATTTTAGATTTCTTATATTTATGTTATAATTAATAAAATATGTATTGTGTAATATAATATATATATATATATATATATATATATATATATATATATATATATATATATATATATATATATATATTCGGTATTGTATTGGTATTTTGGTATTTTATTTTAAAATACCAAATACCATACCTAATACCAATTCTTTTTTAAAAAACTTAAACCAAATACCGTACCGAATACCAAAATATCGAATACCGAATACCAAAATTTACGGTTTCAGTACGGTAATTCGATATTTACCAAATTATGCACAGCCCTAGTTGGTGGTACGGGTGTTCAAGCATCCTTTGATAAATAATCTAAATGGCGCATGTAACTTTTAATTTAAAACATTGTATCCTTTGACAAATAATACAAATAATCCTTTAGGTTATTTAATAGATTTATTTTATTTTATTAAATATTGTTTTTAAGCAATTCAACTTTTAAGTTTTGAGTTTCTCACTTTAGTATTGCGTTGCACGTGTATGCCGAATCATGTAGTACACGATTTTCTTAAATAAAATCAATATTATTAAAATGAAGGTTTGGACAAATAATTAGACATAAACGAATATAATAATTAGTATAAACGATCAATAGATCATCGTATGGTGACTTATTTGTCGAGGTCCATATGATTAGATTTCAAGGTAAGGATAGCGTAACGACCCGGCCGGTCGTTGTGAGAGTTGTAGTCTCGTTCCCCCATTTACTGCTCATTTTATACTTTATAAATGTTATATAACTTACCGGGGTAGTTGGTTCGGATCCGGTGAGGTTTCGGAATGAATTGAGACACTTAGTCTCAAGGATGAAAACTTAAGTTGAAAAGGTTGACCGGATGTGGACTTATATGTAGACGACTCCGGAATGGAGTTTTGATGGTTCTGTTACCTCCGTTGGGTGATATTGGACTTGGGAGCGTGTCCGAATTGTGATTTGGAGGTCTATAGTTGAATTAGGCTTGAAATGACGAAAGTTTGAAATTTGAAAGTTTGACCGAGAGTGGACTTTGTGGTTACCGGGCTCGGATTGGACTTCCGGGAGTTGGAGTAGATCTGTGATGTCATTTGTGACTTGTGTGCAAAATTTGGGGTCAATCGGACGTGATTTGATAGGTTTTGGCGTCGTTTGTAGAAATTCGATTTCCTTAGTTCCATTGGGCTTGAATTGAGGTGGGTGCGATTGGTGTTTTTGATGTTATTAGATGTGATTTGAAGGCTCGACAAAGTTCGTATCGTGTTTTAGGACTTGATGGTATGTCTGGTTGAGGTCCGGGGGGCCTCGGGTAGAGTTCGGATAGTTTTCGGATCAAAATTTGAGATGGAAAGACTGTTGTATGTGAAGCCTTCTGGTGCAATCGCACCTGCGGAACATTAGTCGCAGGTGCGAGTTGTGTTCCGCAGATGCATTTTTGTAGGGGGTGTGTAGTGGTCGTAGGTGCGAGGGAATTACCGCACCTGCATGGCCGCAGATGCGGCGATTGGAGCGCAGAAGCGGAAATGGAAGTGGGAGATGGGTCTGCAAAAGCGGCTTTTTGTGGCTCGCATAAGCGAGTCCGCAGGAGTGGAATCATGGACCGCAGGAGCGGAGGAAACCGCAGAAGTGGAAAAAGGGTCGCTTCTGCAACACCGCAGAGCGGGTAAGTGGCGCATGTGCGAGAAGGCCTGGGGAGTGTATTAAAAATGAGGGTTCCGTGTTTTTCAACATTTCAAGCTCGGAATTGGGAGGTGTTTGAGAGGATTTTCGAGGGGTTTTCTTGAGGTAAGTCCCTTGTGCTCATTTTTAATCAATAATCTTATTTCCTCATTGATTTTTTCACCTAGATTATGTGGTTTTGAGGTGTAAATTGGGAATTTGAGATTAGGGATTTAGAGAGTTTAATTTGGTTATTTGATTGACGATTTGGTGTCGGATTTTGATAAATTTGGTATGGTTATACTCGCAGTTGAATGGAATTTCGAATTTTATGACTTTTATCAGATTTCGAGACGTGGGCTCAGGGGCGGCTTTTAAGCCGACTTTTGACTTTTGATTAATAACTTAGTATTTTCTTATGGAATTTATTCCTTTAGACTGTGTTAATTGTATCGAACTGTTTGTGGCTAGATTCGAGGCATTTGGAGGCCGGTTCGCGAGGCAAGGATGTGTTGGAGTAGGGATTTGCATGGCTTGAGGTAAGTAATAGTTCTAAATTTGGTTCTTAGGGTATGAAACCCTGTATTATGTGTCATGTGATTGGTTTTGAGGTGACGCACATGCTAGATGGGGGGCGTGTGGGCGTGCACCATAGGAATTGTGACTTGGTCAATTCCTAGGAACTATGTAGCTGAATAATCTGTTGTTATTTATATATTCTCCATGTGTTATAGAAATTGAACTGCAAATCATATTTAGACTATGTGTTGGCACGTTAGGGACCCACAGAGGTCGTGTACATGTGAATTACCTGCTAAATTATTGGTTTGTACTCGGTCATAGTTTTACTTGCATATTACATCTTAATCTCTATTATTTATTATTGATACATTAGATCATTGTTGTTTGGGCTGAATGTCATGATTACTAAGAGCCCGAGAGACTAGAGAGGTTGATGACTGAGTGAGGTCGAGGGCCTGATTGTAAAGATATTTATGGGATCGGATGCACGCCGCAACATGTTTTATTGATTTATGCCATGATTGACTTGTTATTGTGCATGGGCTGAAGGAGCCCCTCCGGAGTCTGTACACACCCCTAGTGAGTGCAGGTACCTACTGAGTGCGAGTGCGAGTACCGAGTGCCGAGAGATTGAGAGGAAAGGGAGACTGTGAGGCATGAGTGACTGTGAGGTTGGAGTGCATGGGAGGACTGAGTGGTTGCTGCTCCGAGATTTTGCACTTGATTTCATTACTGTTGTACTTCAGCTGGCATATACCATTGTCATGTAATTTCTGAGAGATGTTATATCCTATTTTAATTGAACTTGACATGAATTAACCGTTTTGACCTTAATTGTCGAATTTGAAATTATGCCTATCTTTCTATGTTGTAATTTTTGTAACTAAACTATATCCGTGAAACTCGTCACTGCTTTTAACCCATTATTTAGTCTTGTTACTTACTGAGTTGGTTGTACTCACGCTACACCCTGCACTTTGTGTGCAGATCCAGGTGCTTCTAGTCATGGTGGGTGTTGATTTTCTTTATGCAGCTTGATCGTTAAAGATTCCAAGGTAGTTATCTCGCGTTCACATACCTTATCTCTCCTTCCCTATCTTTCTACCTTATGTACTTAGTTTTAATCTTTTATAGACAGCATTTCCAGACTTGTGTTGTATAGACGCTCGTGTACTCCGTGACACCCCGATGTTGGGAATTACTGTATTAGGTTTTGGCCTTCTATCCAGTTTTTGAGAGTTTGATGATTTAAACCTATGTTATTCTTATTTTTCATTTAAAAGTGTTGGAATTATTTTGAAGTATCGGCTTGCCTAGTACCACGTTAGGCGCCATCACGACAGGCTAGTTTTGGGTCGTGCCAGATAGTAATAATGATTACTCTATGTACTTTTGAATTTTTTTTTTAATCTTAATTGATCCCACTATTTTATCTCCATAGAACAAGAAACGAAATATGCGTTATCCGATAAATAAAAATATGTCGCATTCCGAAAAATAAAGAATGCCAAATCATGACAATCATATCACACATAATCGGGTAATCTAGCAACATTATTTGTTTTAATTTATACTTTTTGATGATTATTATAGATATTATACTACAACTGTATACGGTCGAAATAGATTTCGGCCTTTCTACGTTCGATCGAGTTTAAATGGTAAGCAACCGGGGTGGGATTTTGGGATGAGTTCCGAAGACAATACAAACGAGCCTCGAGTTCCAAAGACTGATCGAGGAGTCGTCTCGATGCTATTATCGAACCCATGACCAAATCGATCCGCAAGGCAACGTGGGGGGGGTCAGAAATGCGCTACACCCTGAAGGTCGAACTCAAGCCAAAGTCGAAGGCTCAACCCAATAACGAGTTCGAGCCGGTATCGAGCTCGCAGACAAGAGCCGTTACAACCGCACTAAGGAAGAGAATCTTGGCGGGAATCAAGGAAGAGACAATTTATCATGGGTTCTCCACTATATGTTTTGTTTACCGTAAATAAAGTAGGATTCCTCTACTATAAAAGGGGGAATCCTTGTAAGCATAAGGCAGTCTGAGACACTGTAACTAAAGACTACTTCTCATATTGAAAGATATCCCCTTGTGCTTGTTTTACATTATCTTATTCGTTTTTCTTGCTCACTATTCCCATTCTCATAGCCAATAACATATATATTATTATTTCTCTATACTGTTTGAATCAAATTATATCACATATCTTTAGAACCATACTCAAATTTAACTTTGTTCGAGTTTCCGGATAAACAGTTTGGCGCCCATCGTGAGGCTAAGGATAACAGTGGCTGTTTGATATAAATCTGTAGTACACACCAGTTTACAACTTCGAATCAGTAATGGCTTTACCTATCGACCATGAAGTCGGCCTTCAAGATGAAACCAATAACTTGGTTCCCGGGGCCGGAAGGCCACTTAACGATGGCAATGGAGCTCGAATCGAAGTACCTAAAATTCAAGCTGAAATACCGCTAGATGTCAATTTGCAAGTGGCTCTTGAGGCGAACTAGCTTTTCGAACCGGAAAAAAGCATTCAGGGCGGTACTCGATCCGTAGCTCAAGACACCCATAACGTGGAGGAAATCGGAGTCAGATTATGTATAATCTTCAAGATGTTACAAGCCCAACAAGTAGTGATAGCTTAGTTGCAGAGCCAAACTCATATACAAAGCAGGCCAGATCCCAATCCGCTTCGAGAAATCACCCCAAGAACGAAGCCCGCCATAGTAAAGTCAAACGAGCAAGAATCGAGGACCACTCCCGAAATTACTAAATTGCTCAAGAAACTCACAAAACGAGTCGAAGCCAACGACAAGAGAGTGGAAACATATAATGCCAGAGTCGATTAGATTCTGGGAGCTCCACCAATGATAAAAAGGCTAGATTCGAAAAAATTCATACAAAACCTTTTCCCTCGAGCGCGGCCCCAAAACCAATCCCCAAAAAATTTTGTATGCCCGAAATATCCAAATATAATGGTACGACCGATCCCAACGAACACCTCACCTCTTACACATGTTCCATCAAGGGTAACGATTTGGAGGACGATGAAATCGAATCCGTGTTGTTGAAAAAGTTCGGGGAGACCCTCTCGAAGGGAGCGATGATTTGTTATCACAATCTGCCGCCAAATTTCATCGATTTTTTTGCCATGTTAGTCGATTTGTTCATAAAGGCACATGATGATTCCATAAAGGTTGCAACAAGGAAATCAGGCCTCTTCAAAGTAAAGCAAAGGGGTAATGAAATGTTGAGGGAATTCGTATCCTGATTTCAAATTGAACGCATGGAATTGCCACCGGTCACAGACAATTGGGTCGTCCAAACTTTCACCCAAGGGTTGAACGAGCAAAGTTCGATAGCATCACAATGGCTGAAGCAACATTTGATCGAGTATCCAGCAATAACTTGGGCGGATATACACAACCGATATCAGTCGAAAATTAGGGTCGAAGATGACCAGTTGGGAGCTCTGTCTGGATCTATGCATCAGAACAGGACAGCTATTAAAAACCAAATGGAGATCGATAGAGAACAAAGGTCGAACGGAGACCGATATCAACCGTACGTCGCAGATCGGATGAACAACGGTCCAACACGCAATACCGCTCAGAACAATCGAAGGAGTGATCGAGGGCAAAATTCTCGGGGACTTATGAGCAAGAGTGGCTTTGATAAATATGCCAATCCCATAGAAGCACCTCGGTTATCGGAATATAACTTCAGCATTGATGCATCCATCATCGTATCGACTATCGGACACATCAAAACACTAAATGGACTCGACCCATGCAGACCGATGCTGCCCAAAGGAATCCCAATCAAATGTGCGAATATCATGGCACCCATGGCTATAGAACGGAAGATTGCAGGCAACTAAGAGAGGAAGTTGCCCGGTTATTTAACAAAGGCCACCTTCGGGAATTCTTTAGCGATAGGGCGAGGAACCATTTTAAAAACAGGGATTTCGGCAAGCAAAATGAATAAGAAGAACCACAGCACGTCATTCACATGATCATTGGTTGCCCTGATACCCCTTAGGGACCAGTTCTTAAACGCACTAAAACATCGATTGTGAGAGAAAAGTGATCTCGAACTCAATATTACACACCTATAGGAACATTGTCCTTCAATGATGAAGATGCAGAATGGGTCGTACAACCTCATAACGGTGCACTAGAAATATATGTACTCATGAATAAAATTAAAGTTAAGAGTGTGTTGATTGATCCAGGTAGCTCGGCCAACATCATCAGATCAAAGGTAGTAGAACAGCTCGGCCTGCAGGACCAGATCGTACCCACAACCCTGGTTCTAAACGGATTCAATATGGCAAGTTAAACCACCAAGGGCGAGATAATTCTACCAATAAATATGGCCGAAACCAACCAGGAAATAAAGTTTCACATGATCGAAGGCGACATGAGATACAACGCCCTTTTCGGAAGGCCATGGATCCACAACATGAGAGTTGTACCTTCGACCCTGCACCAGGTCCTCAAATTCCCAACATCGAGAGGAGTCAAAGCAGTGTACAAAGAGCAACCAGCCGCGAAAGAAATGTTCGCCATCGAGGAAGCGAAACCAATATCCTCGCCTTCGCCAATAAAGGGATCGGGATCTGAAGGAGAACGAGGTACCAAATAGCAATCACATACATCGGCTTCGACCCAAACAGATAACCAGAAGATCGAAGAAGATGATGATCAGAGGATCCCTCGATCCTTCGTGATTCCCAATGACTCTGATGCCACCAAATCAACAATTGAGGAACTGGAGCAAGTCACACTAATCAAGCACTGGCCCAAACGAAAGGTATACCTGGGAACGGGGTTGAGCCCTGAACTCAGGAAGAAACTCATCCAATTTCTTATCGATAACATTGATTGTTTTGCATAGTCCCATTTAGATATAACAGGGATCCCACCGGACATAACCGCATCGGCTAAGCTTGGACCCTAAGTTCAGACCGGTGAAGTAAAAAAGAAGACCTAAGTCAGAGGTAAAACACGCATTTATAAAAGAGGAGATAACCAAACTTCTCAAGATATGGTCTATTCGGGAGGTAAAATATCCCGAATGGTTAGCCAATATATTTGTAGTGCCTAAAAAAGGGAACAAACTCAGAATGTGTGTGGACTATAAGGTTTTCAACAAAGCGTGCCCCAAAGATTCTTTTCCACTGCCCAACATCAATCGTCAGTTACGAGATCCTCACTTTTCTCAATGCCTATTCCGAGTATAATCAAATCCAGATGAACCCGGAGGACCAGGAAAAGACTTAATTTGTCACCAAATATGGAACATATTGTTATAATGTAATGCCCTTCGGGCTAAAGAACGCATGGGCTACATACCAACGCCTAGTGAATAAAATGTTCGAAGAAAAAATAGGTAAATCAATGGAAGTTTACATCGATGACATGCTTGTTAAGTCCCTGCGCGCAGAGGACCATTTGGCTCATTTGCACGAAACGTTCAAAATTCTAAGGAAATACAACATGAAGCTCAACCCCGAAAAATGTGCTCTCGGGGTTGGATAGGGAAAGCTCCTCGGCTTCATGGTGTCGGATAGGGGATCGAGGTCAACCCCGACAAAATCAAAGCCATCGAAGATATCACCGGCGTGGATAGTGTGAAAGCAGTGCAAAGGCTAACCGGACGGATAGCTGTCTTAGGCCGATTCATTTCAAGGTCATCAGATTGAAGCTACAGATTCTTCACTCTACTCAGAAAGAAGAACGATTTCGCCTGGACCCCGGAATGCCAACAAGCACTAGAATAACTGAAGCTGTACCTATCGAGCCCACCATTACTTCACACTCCGAAGGCAGATGAGAAGCTTTACCTATACTTGGCAGTATCGAAAATCGTTGTGAGTGGTGTCCTAGTTCGAGAAGAGCAAGGTACGTCGTTTCATGTTTATTATGTAAGTCGGACCTTAGGAGAGGCAGAGATTAGGTACCCATACTTAGCGAAAATGGCGCTTGCATTGATAAGCACCTTTAGAAAATTAAGACCATATTTTCAATATCACCCTGTATGCGTTTTAACCACTTATCCCCTTCGAAACATTTTGCACAAGCCCGAGCTATCGGACCGACTAGCCAAATAGGTCGTCGAGCTCAGTGGGTACGATATTGAATATCAGCCTCAGACGGCCATCAAGTACCAAATTCTAGCCGACTTCGTGGCCGACTTCACAACAACCCTTGTACCCGAAATTAAAAAGGAACTCTTGTTAAAATTGGGTACATCGACGGGGGTCTGGACCCTCTACACATATGGTGCTTCAAATGTGAAGGGTTCCGGGCTTAGCATCGTACTAAAGCCTCCCACATGTTGCATTATTAGGCGATCCATCAAAACTACTAGATTAACTAACAACGAGGCCGAGTACGAGGCCATAATTGCAGGTCTTGAGCTAGCTAAAAGTTTGGGTGCATAAGTCATCGAAGCCAAATGTGACTCTTTGCTAGTGGCAAACCAAGTGAACAAAATCTTCGAGGTTCGAGAAAATAGGATGCAGAGGTATTTGGACAAACTATAGATAACTCTACACCGTTTCAAAGAATGAACCCTACAACATATACCTCGAGAACAAAATAGTGAGGTCGGCGCACTCGCAAATCTGGGGTCATCGGTCGAAGAGGATAAGATCGACTCGGGGACTGTCGTTCAACTCTCGAGATCTATAATCGAGGATGGGAACGCCGAAATAAATTCCACAAGCTTAACCTGAGATTGGAGGAACAAGTACATTGAATACTTAAAAAACGGAAAACTCCTATCAGACTCTAAAGAATCTAGAGTCCTACGAACCAAAGCTTCTCGATTCACGTTGGTTGAAGATGGAACGTTATACAGAAGGACATTCGACGGACCACTAGCAGTGTGCTTAGGGCCAGGGGACACCAATTATGTTTTACGGGAGGTCCATGAAGGCACTTGTGGAAACCACTCTGGCGCCGAACCACTAATTCGCAAAATCATCAGAGCAGGATACTACTAGGATAACATGGAAAAGGGCACTAAGGAGTTCGGTTGAAGATGCAATAAATGTCAGAGGTTTGCACCAATGATCCATCAACTAGGAGAGCATCTTCATTCAGTCATCTCTCCATGGCCATTTATGAAATGGGGAATGGATATCGTCGGCCCTCTACCATCGGTCCCTAGTAAAGCTAAATTCATTTTGTTTATGACTGACTATTTCTGTAAATGGGTTTAAGCACAGGCATTCGAAAAAGTAAGAGAGAAAGAGGTTATAGATTCATCTGGGATCCCATCGTGTGTAGATTTGGTATACCAGCAGAAATAACATGTGACAATGGTAAGCAATTTACCGGCGGTAAAGTGACAAAATTTCTCGAAGACCATAAAATAAAAAGGATATTATCAATACTATATCATCCTAGTGGGAACGGACAGGCCAAATCAACGAACAAAACTATCATCCAAAATATGAAGAAAAGATTGAACGAAGCTAAAGGAAAGTGGAGAGAAATTTTGCCCGAAGTCCATTGGGCATATCAGACAACATCTAAACCCAATACAAGAGCAACTCCATTTTTCCTAGTATATGGCTCCGAAGCCTTAATTCCGGTCGAAGTCGGGGAGCCAAGCGCAAGGTTTCGACATGCATCGGAAGAATCGAACTACATGGCAATGAATACTAGCCTCGAATTATTAGACAAAAAATGAGAAGCGGCACTGGTTTGAATGGCTACACAAAAATAATGAATCGAGAGGTACTACAACAGAAGAACCAATCTCCGCCATTTCAAGACCGGGGACTTGGTCCTAAGGAAGGTCACTGTCAACACTCGAGATCCTAATGAAGGGAAGCTAGGCCCAAATTGGGAAGGACCCTATCGAGTCCTCGATATAGTCGGGAAAGGGTCTTATAAACTTGGGGCAATGGATGCAAAACCACTACCAAACAATTGGAACATATCGCTTCTCAAATGATATTACTGTTAAGGTATGATTTTATCCTCTCTATCATCTATATACATTCATTGGACACTAACTCATTGCAAGAATTCGACTAAAAACATCAAGACCTCCGGTTTCAAAGCACGCGTTGTACTCATTTTCCCCTTAGTTCGGTTTTTATCCCAAATGAGTTTTTCAGGCAAGGTTTTTAACGAGGCAACAATTATGTATTACCCGAGGACAAAATCAGCAGTATCCGAGGCTCCTTCATAATCAACCTCGAATACTGGGGGGGGGCTACCAATCGAGTAAATCAAGTTCGGCACAAGATAGTTGTTTTCATATCTAATTCTTGTCGAATTCTTGTCGAACAGGGTCTTGATAGAGAAAAGTGTAAGGGACAAATGGTCAAAACAAACCATGCCCACGTAGTTTTGTTCGAACCCTGGCACAAGATACAAACATATGTATAATGACATAAAGGAGAGCTTTTAATTTCAGATATCTCACACTTTGAAAAGATTTTCCTACTTCATGATTCAAACAGGTTAAAAAGCCTACGGGCTAAGATATTTTGAGTTCGAGTTCGAAACAATCACTCACTCAATTAGTAAAGCCTAAGGGCTATCTTACTTCGAGTTCGAGCAATCACTCACTCGATCATAAATTGCCTACGGGCTAAGATATTTTGAGTTCGAGTTCGAAACAATCACTCACTCAATTATTAAAGCCTAAGGGCTATCTTACTTCGAGTTCGAGCAATCACTCACTCAGTCATAAATGGCCTACGGGCTATGATATTTTGAGCTCGAGTTCAAAACAATCACTCACTCAATTATTAAAGCCTAAGGGCTATCTTACTTCGAGTTCGATCAATCACTCACTCGATCATAAATTGCCTACGGGCTAAGATATTTTGAGTTCGAGTTCGAAACAATCATTCACTCAATTATTAAAGCCTAAGGGCTATCTTACTTCGAGTTCGAGTAATTACTCACTCTATCATAAATGGCCTACGGACTAAGATAGTTTGAGTTCGAGTTCGAAACAATCACTCACTCAATTATTAAAGCCTAAGGGCTATCTTACTTCGAGTTCGAGTAATTACTCACTCTATCATAAATGGCCTACGGACTAAGATAGTTTGAGTTCGAGTTCGAAACAATCACTCACTCGGCCATAAAAGCTACGAAGACCGAATTCGATGGAATCGCTTATAAAAACATTCGCTAGGCATAAACGAAAAGCTTCACAAGGCGAGAAAGTCGAAACAAGTCAGTAAAAGAAAAAGATATTTGTATAAATATACAAAGATTATTTACATGAATAAAAGCGACATAGAAGCCAAAGGCTAAGCTTTTGGGTTATCATCAAGAGTGGTCTCTTCTCCACCGGGTTCCCCTTCATCATCGGACCCGCCCTTGCTATCACATACGTCATGATCGAGCCCTGTGCAAACATCAGCTTACAACCCGATCGAACCGCCGAAAATCATATCGATTCTCACCACATCTTTCCTGAGAAACGAGGGGACTATCTGTATACTGTCGAAATAGATTCCGGTCTTCCTACGTTCGATCGAGTTTGAATGGTAAGCAACCGGAGCGGGATTTTAGGATGAGTTCCAAAGACAGTACAAACGAGCCTCGAGTTCCAAAGACTGATCGAGGAGTCGGCTCGATGCAATTATCGAGCCCATGACCAAATCGATCTGCAAGGCAACGTGATGGTGGTCGGAAATGCGCTACACCCTGAAGGTCGAACTCAAGCCAAAGCCGAGGGCTCAACCCAATAACGAGTTCGAGCCAGTATCGAGCTCGCAGACATGAGCCGTTACAACCGCACTAAGGGAGAGAATCTTCTCGGGAATCAAGGAAGAGACAATTTATCATGGGTTCTCCACTATATGTTTTGTTTACCGTAAATAAAGTAGGATTCCTCTACTATAAAAGGGGGAATCCTTGTAAGCATAAGGCAGTCTAAGACACTCTAACTAAAGACCACTTCTCATATTGAAAGATATTCCCTTGTGCTTGTTTTACTTTATCTTATTCGTTCTTCTTGCTCACTATTCTCATTCTCATAGTCAAGAACATAGATATTACTATTTCTCTATACGATTTGAATCAAATTATATCGCATATCTTTAGAACCATACTCAAATTTAACTTTATCCGAGTTTCCGGGTTAACAACAACCATGCAACAACTGACACAAGAAAATTTTCTCCAGTCTTGACATACTCGAATTTATTTTGTATAATTTTTCCTTCCTTTTCTTTTCATTATGTAAGAAGAATGAAAATGTGATTTCTTACTCATTATCCAAGGCAGACCTTGTTGATCTTTCAACTTCAGAGAGATACACTCTCTTTAACGAAGCTATATAAAACTTCTATTCATTGTGCTTCCGCGATCTCAAAATCAAAATGCTGCACTTTTGAAGAAAAAATATTTTTCGAACTTCTACATGCAATATTGGCAGATTACTGTAGAAATGGACCATTTGATTCTAAAAGTAATCTTCTTTTTTTTTGCAAAGTAAAACAACATATAGGAAAGAAAAGACCAACCCAAGATGAACGTGTGCATCCTTTCATCTTAAGACGCAACTCTTCAATATAAATATTTTTATCTTTTATATTTACGCGTTGGCTTGTGTTAGTGTGTAGGCGTAGGTTTTGTTTTATAAATAAATAAGTATTTAAATTATTTAAAATGACATTTTGGTAATTTAACTTTTAACTTTTGAGGTTCACTTTTATAATAATACTAATTTTTTGATACGTGCGTTACACATGTATTTCATCTACATGAATAATTTTAGAAAATCATATAAATATTATAATTTATAAAATATGATATTTAAATCTAATAGATTTTTTTAATTCTATTTTCAGTAAAAAGTATCCCGACAAAAAAATCAAAGTTGCGTCTTAAGTTTAGAACTTATTGCATTCTAATACCTTGCATGTTGACACGAGTCTAAATCTTACTGGATTCTAATTTCTTTTACCATTCAAGATTTGGGCACTCTTTTTTTTTTTTTAATTCTTGTTTGTTTCTGTGTTGTAAGAAAAAGTTCATAAAAAAACTAATGAGACATTTTATTCAACTCAAATAGAGATTATGGGAAATAAAAATACATGGACTTATATCTAATTTGAGCCTCATAATGTTGATTAGTCTTTTAACAAAAACCCCGTAATAGGAAACCAAAGAATTTTATATGATATTTCTCAAGTGATTAACACATATTCCATGGACTACTGAAAAAAATAATTCACAATGGAAAAACAAAAAACAATTATATGATATTTCTCATAGTAACTAACATACATTTTATGGACTATTGAAAAATAATTTTTTGATAAAGATCCAATTTGAAATAAAAAGTAG
The DNA here is from genome assembly GCA_000715115.1 of Nicotiana otophora. Taxonomy (NCBI): domain Eukaryota; kingdom Viridiplantae; phylum Streptophyta; class Magnoliopsida; order Solanales; family Solanaceae; genus Nicotiana; species Nicotiana otophora. Next base: position 109,113 of record AWOL01S0012848.1, on the reverse strand, counting down.
TTTTAAATTCTAGCCATTCACTTTAATTTGGATATAAATATTAATTAATTAATAGTATTTTACGGGATTACCGTATCTCTTCTTAATGAAAACATAGGGTAGAACAAACATGATAAGAATTGTGGTTTAGTTGTTGATTTAGGGATGTTAGTCGTTTTTATTTTTTGTTCAATCATTTAAATAAGATAATATTTTAATGGATTGTAAAGTACTTAATATTGAGACCTCATACCTAGATCAAATAAGGAATGAGTGAATATGAAAAATTTAATTATGTTTCAATTTATAAATATTTGAAAGTGCTTTGCGCAATTACCCTACATCAATATATGAGTATATAATTTTAAAAAATCATATAATTCTTGTTAAATAATATATTTTTGAGTAATAAAATAAAAATTAAATAAAAAATAGTTCTTAAAAATGATGAGTATTGATTCTATTTAGCTAAAGGAGCAAATTGTGTACCTCAGAAGTCCTTGAATGCCTTATTTTGATTTCTAACTTTGAGTTCAATTACCAAAGTTATATGATTCTTGTTTCCATTGGGGTTAATTAGCATAATATACTTTATATAAAGATATTAAATAATAAGGTTCTACTAATTATAATCTCTTCATCTCCTCTAAAAATTAGATTATTTGAATTTGACATGAAATTTAAGTGTCTTTTGTAATTATTTCTAGATGTTAATGTTAATGTTAAGTTAAAGAGTCCAATAATAATAAGTAACGTGAGAATTCATAACTAATTGTATTTTATTAAAATATATATTTACATATTTTTGTGTGTGTATATATATATATATATATATATGAGAGAGAATTATTATTTTTTCCGGTAGAAGGAGGGAAGTTTTTAAGGGTAAAAAAAGGGATATTATCACATTTAGCCCGCGCTAGAAATTATTTACATTCGGTAGCCGAAAAAAGTGTATCAGATTTGTATAATTTTTGTATATAACATACAGAATGTATATAAATTCAAAAAATATACAAAACTTATACATTTTTTCGGAAAATTATTATTTTGAGAGTGGCTATACAATGTCATTTTTCCATAAAAAAGTTGTCTAGCTTTACATGTGTTCTGACTATTAAAACGTTTTTCATGATATTATTATGATCGCAAATTGACAATTAAAAAGTAGAGAACTTTTAAAAAAACATATTTTGTTAATGTAAGCCATTACACTGGCAATATGCTAATGAATCAATGGTAAATGCATTGCCGTCTTTTCAACCAGTGGCAGAGTCAGAATTTTCGTTAAGTGGTGTCCAAATATATAAAAGTAAACATAACAGGAAATTATGGAGAGTCAATACATAGTATATATACATATAATTTATTTTTTTACCTAGCTATACAGTGTATTTTTTCCGCGAAGAGGTGTCATTTGACACCCCTTCCCATAAGGTGGCTCCGCCACTGTTCTCAACATATCTGTTAGATGTCCTACATTAATCAACATTTACACAAGTTTGTCTATTTTTAAGCTTATATCTTTCTACAAGCACATTCTGCTTGTTGTATTTAAAATATTTAATCTTTTCAATCGTTAATGCATATTTTGCTCATTCAATTCTGGTTAAGGCAATGGTTAGATTAATGACAATCAACTGCACATATTATTTCAATGTGGCAAGGATATCACAGATGTCTTTTGGTGTCAAGTAGACTTATTAATTGGTAAAACATTCACAAAGATATGCCTCATGGTAAGATATTCAGTCTTCAAATTTTGTATATAAGGTAAAAGATTAATTGTTCTTAAACTCCTAAATTTTTGGATTTCTTACCTAATCAATAAAGAAAGATTTAATTTTAGTTATTAAATTCTAAAATATTAGAAAAATAATTTAAATTACTATTTTGTCTAATATAAAATATATTTTGAAAGGTAAAAAATACGAACAATATTTTATTAATAATTTTCTTGCTTTTAATATAATATAGATATATATAATGAGACCTTTTATGTTTATATATTTAGCTCATGTGTTGAAAATTTAATTTTTAAATTGTGTATCAAACACGATCGTATAAAAAAGAAGAGAGTATTATTTCATCAAAATTGTATTAAACCACACTTACCGTTGTTAAGAAAAAGGAAGCTTCTATACATAGTGAGTACAAACGCAAATAAAGGCTTTCTATGCTGCCTTCTAGAATTCAGTGAACTTCCTCAGTATTACGTGGCTCACTAACTCAGTCCTCCTAGTCAGATGGTGCCACACGTGGCATACATTCTGGCTAACCTCGTATGACGTTACGTTATGTTACTGATCCGGCTCGCACAGCCAACCAAAACAAAATGTGTATATCTTGTATATTATTTAGAGTAGTATATATTTATATTGTAATTTATTTTATAGTATCAGGTCATCTTTACTTATTACTGTATATAAGTAATTTATTTTTTTTTAATTTTAAAGAGTACAAATTTATTTTCCAGATGCATTCACAGTTTAAAATTTAAATAAGTTAAACTCCTAAGTATATATATTGTATACACACTACATTACTGTTTGACTATCAGCGCCACCTTATCCATGTTAGCCTCATTAAATATACTTAAGTTTTATTCATTGACGGGTAATAGAATTTCTCACAATTTGATTTGATCAAGAAGTAATAAATTCAATTTTACTGGATGATCAACAAGTTATCGACATTCTTTTTCAAGTTAATTACTCTCTCCGATCTACTTTAATTGATTTTTTTCTATTGTTTTCACACATGTTGAAAAATTTATCTTTTAAAATTAATTAACAATAAAAATAATCATATTAACCTTAATTTGTGCATTGAAAATATAACAGATACTCCTATACTCTTTACTCCAATGACAACTTTGAAAAAAGAAAGTTAATTCCTTCTTGATATCTGAAAAAAATAAATATTGTGGACCACAAAAGAAAAGCCAAAAATTAATTAAAGTGGACTAGAGGGAGTGTTGATCTTTAATTAATATTTAAAATATCTTTAAATTAAGTATCTCTTGCATACAATTACTCCATCAGTTTAAATTTACATGACACATTTTATTTTATTAGTCCGTTTAAAAAAGAACAATAAATATTTATATTTGATAAATAATTCAATGTTAAATACTTTATTTTATCATTAAGGAAAAGCTTTTATCGTTGCACAAATACCATAGCCTCATAAAGTTATTTCCTCTTAAGCCAATAAAAACATAAATTTAAATTATTATTTTTAATTTCATGCTGAGTCAAACTATACCTCATATGCATTGAAACGAGGAAGTAAATTATTACTACACAATAATTCATTTATTATTACTTATTTATTTATTTATACGCTAACTAGCAAAAGAAGCTTATATATTATAGTCGTCCGAGCTCGAAGCAGAAGCTTCCACGATCCTTCGAGAACCTCCAAAGATAATATGTCCTAATACTATAATGTTGCGCTGTCAAGTAGAAAGCCCCTTTGACTATATTTGACTAAAACCTCAAATAATCAAACTTTTTCCACACGTGGCATACAATCTGGCTAACTCGTGTGCAGTCAGTGTTCCAGCCACATCCCCCAAAAGGAAACTATATAAATACGCACACACTCTATCCCCGTTTGACTCATCAGCACCACCTTATCCATGTCAAACATTAACTACTTCGAATTTAAGGACAATAGATTCTCTCAAGAATCTAGACCCGTACAAGATTCTCAACTTCAAGAGAGTAAAATATGTAGCATCACCCACACATTGACACAAGACCAAGAGTCTTACTTTATGGTGTCAACTCTCCGGAATGTGATCTCCGGCGACGATGGACGGACGGACGGCGAAGGCGCAGCTCAGCTTTTAAGGGAAATTGAAAATGCAAGTGCAGCCACGTCAGCTTCCATATTGCCACGTAAGAGCATTGTGGAGCCAACTGCGTCAGCTACCACTTATTTAGCTCGTCACATTGGGAGTACTACTTCTTTTCACGTAAAGCGTGAGAATTTGGAGTTGCAGAAGGGAAGGAAAAGAAGGAGAAATACGAAGAAGGAATACAGAGGAGTGAGACAAAGGCCGTGGGGAAAATGGGCAGCAGAAATTCGAGACCCACATAAAGCGCAACGAGTTTGGCTTGGTACTTTTGTTACTGCTGAAGAAGCTGCTAGAGCTTATGACAAGAAGGCTGTTGAATTTAGAGGAGAAAAGGCCAAAACCAACTTCCCACTTTCAGAATATGCTACTACAGTTAGTACTGATCATAATAATAAGTTGCCAATGGTAGTGAAAGATCAATTACAAGTCCAAAACGGGTTGTACAATGGAGAGGTAAAAGTGGCAGGTGATGATAATGGTGAAAGCAGTACGCAAAATGGTGATGATTTTTGGGACACGTTAGAAGATGATGGACTTGTCAAGTGGATAACCAAAGATATGTCGCTCTGATGTTTCTATGGTTTGTCTTATCTGGGAACGCTGTTTCTTTTTCCTTGTTTGTCTTTTTCTTTTTCCCCTTGTTTTTTAAGAAAATTATGTTGTTGAGTATTTTTTGTGGCTATAAGTAGTAGAGTTGCAATTATTTCAATTTTTATGAGAAAAAACAAGAGGTGACTCGGATTTCTTTTTTCAACTTTTTTTAATAAATATCAATTTAGCATTAAAAAGAGTTTTTTCTGATATTTGATTGAAAGAAAAATTCAAAACATTAGTTTTCTAGTGAACTGAGCCAACTTTTGTACAAGTATTATGCCATTAAAAATAAAGACTACACTACATGTATGAAAAAGGTCCGAATTTCAAGAATCTAGACCCGTACAAGATTACATAGTTATTTAATATATAAACGTCACAACAGATATTTATGAAGGAGTCATCATCACCAGTGTGTGAACAATAGTTAAAAATATGAAGTTCTCAGTAATTGTGGATTCACACTAGTGATCGGCATTGCGCAAGGATACTTGTTTACCCTAATTTTGTATAAGCTAATCATCATATAATACAAAATAGGTCATATGATGTACAGTACTTTATTTGCTAACAATACTATGAGAATTGACGAAACCAGTGATGGTGTAAATCAAAAGCGTGAATTGTGGAGAAGCGCTTAAGAAATAAGGGTCTTAGGCCTCATTTGTTTTTTAAGATTAAAACGTTTAAATCTGAATAGATATCTGAATATAAAGATGTGTATTAAGATTAATACATTTGAATATTAAGATATATTTTAAGATTTGAATACTAAATAATTAAGATTATTTATTTTTTAAACATCTGAAAATATGAAATATATCTTTATTTAAAAATTAATAAACATAAATTCTAATAAAATACTAATTAATTAAATATTCTATCAATAAATCAATATATAGAGGGAGGGGGGGGG
>AWOL01S0012848.1:51701-92706 GCA_000715115.1 Nicotiana otophora | reverse complement strand
GGGGGTTAATCCAACAGATCAACTCACATGCTGATGGAATCGCATTCCTTACCTGGAATGGAGATACATCAAACATGGCTAAAGGAGAAGCCATGGGCATAATTGGTGAAGCAGGGCCAAGATGCTGGATGGTAGCAGGCATATTTGATAAATTCCGCTGAGAACCAGCCATATTTACGTTATTCATATCCCCCTCGGTGATGCCCATTGCGGAGGATGAGGGTGTGTGCTTCCAATCAGGCTGCTTTCCAGAAGGTAAATACGTGGTACCCATAAAGCTCAATCCAACCTGGCCATACTGTCCAACTGGTGCAAAATGATTATAGACCACCATGTGTGGTGGACCTTGAACCCCAGGGATACCTCCGGGTGGGCCTATGAAAGGGCCAGTAAACCCTGCTGGATGACCGTAGAATGAGTCCAACGTAGAATGGCATTGCTGCCATGCACCAAGTGGACCTGAACTAGACACAGTAGCCTTCTGTGACTGTGATTGGGAGCCACCCGACTCTTTATGTGGACCAAAGGCAAAAATAGGACCACCTAACACAGGATTCATCTCATAGAAAGGAAAATGTGACGGTGGGCCACCAGGAAAATGAGATAGGATTTGGCTCGAAGAATTCTGGGGACTTGGCAGGGGCTGCCACAATGATATCGGAGGAGTTTCAACATTGAGATCAGCAGGAAGAGATACGCTAAGAGACTCTTCTGCCCTTGATTGGCTGCTCAATTGCTGATCACCTGCCATACAGACTGATTAATAAAGGTTACTGACAGAACAATCAAATGATAAACAAAGCACATTGGGATATTTCAACCATCGTACCTTCAAAGGTTTTAGCTTCTGAAATAGCAGAGCCTAGTCCATTCCCGACAATTTCATCACTGCTGATAGCCGCTACAGCAACAGCAGAAGCAGCCGCTTCAGCTTCAGCCTCACAATCTTGTACATTTACACATGAATCATTTGCACGTTTGTCTTTCTCAAAGAAAAGGGTACAATCACTCTCATCTGGAGAAATATTACGGGAAATTTGTACTTCAGCTCGATTAGATCCTGGAGCTCCAATCCCGTGTGAAACAACACGACTACTAGTATGAAGGACTGTTGGGGAAGTAACAGCACCTATTAAACGGTGGATTAGATTATCCGAACAATATAATGATAACTCAATAATACATGCATATAATATGACAAGGAGGGTTACCAAATTGAATTTTCTCGCCAGCAAGCAGGGAGTTAATTGGACTTGCAGCAGAAGAAAAAGATTTGTCCTTTGTTAAGATGGATGATGATGGTAAGATGGGCTCAGTGACTGCACCACCATGAGCTCCAACAGAAGCTGCATGTGCTTCAAACCTGGCAGGGTTCATAGCCTCTTCAAGTTGGCTCTGCGACAAGGCCATAACCTAAGCCAAAGTGAGTCAGAAAATTTCTCAGAGCCAATGATTGCAGCGATAATGACCCACAAAGAATATAGATCCCATAGCCAACACAGTAATAAACAAAAGACCAACGAGCAATAACACCACCAATAACTAAAGATTAAAATATGTGAATATCCAGTACCATTTATAAAAAGGTAGATGCTAAAATCCAGTAACAAAATAAGGCATTATTTAGCTGATGTTCCAAGAAAGAAATCATGGCGGACTTCTGGCCCAAATATAGCCAAATATGTTTGATACCATATCAATAATTTGGAAAAGAATAGTCACTCCATTAATTTTAGGCTTGCAGGAGGAAAACTAATAGTAGAGAGGAAAACAAAGCAGCGAAGACATTTTGAAACGGCGAATTAGAACTGGTGAATCCCGCAAATAAAATGCTAGCACAGAAAAACTTTTGGAGGCATAGGTGCGCAATGGAACTGTGTCGTTTACTATCGAGCTAGCAAAACCAGCGTTAAACTTTTCATTGGACATCTCATCAAAGTATAATTTGAACGACAGAAATGACAGTGATCTAACTGGAAGTGGTTCCTGACTGCATAAAACATCACAGATAATTAGGTGGACTAAAACCGACAAAAGAAAACACCTGTTGATTGATCTGTGCACTACCCCATGAGTTTAGAGGTGATGATGTAGCATTCTCTGTATTCTTCTTGCTCTCAAACATCAGGCCTGGCTCAAGGTCATCTCCACCAGCAGAAACAACACTACCAGAGGTGGTTTGGAGCAACCTGTCGAAGTAAATGAATAACATACTGATAAGCATTTCAGGAGGACAAGAGGTTCTTTTGCTATGATTTTGCCAATAGAACACACATACTTGGCAGTATAAAATTGTTTATCAGGCTGAGATCCATTGCTCCCTGAAGGTGTTCCAATTGGAGCTAGTGGCTGTGACACCACGGTAGTAAATCCAGTGGACACATTCTTATAAGCAGATATGTGCGCCTCTGAAGCAATAATATCTGAATAATTATTCTTATTCTGTGTTTCTCCACCCACAGATGCAAAGATTTTATTTGGGCTAGTTGTGACTGCAATACTTTGTCTAGTCGTCCGAGGTTTGCGTGGAGGCTGAAAACATGATTAAGAAAAGGTTAAGATATAACATCGCATAAATATCAACAGGTAAAAATGAATATGGATAACTCGCCAAAACCTTAGAAACACGGGATTTCGCCTTGATCTCTTTTTCTCTTTGTTCTCGCCGATCATTCAGCATTTGCCTCTTAGACCTGACTTCAATAAAGTCATCTTCATCGCTAGGTGCTTCTATGCCAGGCTGTTTAAAAACACGTACAACACCACTCTGCAACGGGGCATCAACATCCTCCTCGGATATGTTCCTTTTTAGATTTCCCTCGCCAGCGTGTGAAGTATTCTGACTTTTGTGCAGCACAGCCTTTCTGTCATCTTTGCTTGGCTTGTTACTGGAATCAACCTCATGAGAAGCAACATTTGCTGACATAGGATCAAACTCTACATTTTGCTTCGGTAGCTTACTAGAGAAGGATCCTCTCTTTGATCCACTTTTTGCAATAATCACTGTAGCAAATTTCCCACCGTGATTTAAATTTTCATCAAGACCAGAGTCATTAGAAAAAACCATGTTGGATGATTGCCTGCTATCTGAATTTTCCCGGATTCGAAACTCAGTTCGCTGAACTGTTCGACGAGGCCGCCTCTGAAATCTACTTGACTCAGAATAAGGACCATCAGAAGTTGGAAAAGATGACCTCAACCCAGAACCTTTTACAGCATACGTGAATCTTTTACCCTTGTTGCCGTATGCTTGGCCTTGAGCCCTGCCCCCAGCATAATTTTTCTCATTAGAAACTAACTGAGTTGATGGCAGCACAGAGGACTGCTTGCCATCAGAACCCTTCCCCTTAGATGGCTGCACATGCCTATCAGTATTAGTCAAGCCCCTAGCCTCAGCTTGAAGAGCTAACTCTGAGATAAGCTTTCTATCACCAGCACCTGCAATCCCGGTAATATTGGCTGTAAGAGCTTTGCTTTCTGCACTTCCTTGTGCTGGCTTACTGTCATTATGTCCTCCAGGCCTCAATGCAGAAGCATGTTCTTGATTTGCTGAAAGAGATTGAACATTGTCTTTCATCACACTCAGAGTAGAAGCATCTAGAGCAGGCTGGGGAGGCACAGAACCACCGGAGTTCTGACTGGTGTTGTAATGAGCCTGCACATTGGGCTGACCAAAAGACATTGACTGAGCAGTGATTGGCACAATCCCTTGTGAGACAGTAGATGAATACCTGAGCTGACCAAATTGGAAGATGGGAGGCTGTGATGGATGTATATGGGTAAGGGATGGACCAACTGATGGATGTAGATGAAGAGGCATTTGAATGGAACCAATTTGGATGGCTGGTACTGGAGAAGGTATTAAAGAAGGACCAGAAAACAGCCCAAACTGAAGCTTAACAGATAAATCAGGCTGACTAGAAGATGTTAAACTTGACACACTAGTCTGACCACCAGAAGATGGAGTGCCAAGGGATGAGAAAGTTTGCTGAGCACATAGGCTAGGGCCACAATACACATCAAAGCCATCCAATAGATTTGAGGCTGCGGCACTGTGAGGTTCAGTACTCACTCTAAACTCAGATTCTTGCACAATTTTTTCAGTTTCTTGGACCCTGTCAGAGGAGCTATCCAAACTAGCCCCAGGGGGGGCCTCAACAGGATGAAGGCACTTTTCATCAACTTGAACCCCATATACAGATCCGCCTTCAGAGGTTTCAGGTCTATCAAATACACTTTCTTCATTCCTTGAATTCCTCTCAAAATCATCACTTGGTATTGCAACTTCGACACCCTCATCAAAGCCCAAAACCAAGTTATCCAACTTGTGAGATGATTCTTCCTCGCCTAATTGGAGATCTTCAAATTCTTGGTTCAGGTCAGGATTCTCATCATCTGCTTCACGCACTTCATCCTCTTCCCTATAACCATCTTCATCCTCATCATACTCTTCTTGCTGCTGCAACTCACCATTATCTTCCACATTCCAGTCTTCATCCTCAATAGCAGAGATAGAACTGGAAGCCGTCTTCATCGCATCTTTTGCAGAATTATCATTTAAGAGAGCACATTCATACCCAGAGAGACTTACATTTTTTCCTTCTGCGGAAACAGATACCGAACGAGAATCTCCAGATTCATCCAATTCATCATGAGAGAGATGAGGCGGAGAGTTCGGAGGGCTTGTAACAGATAGAGAAGACTGTGAATCACACCTTGGGCTTATATCTTTATTCAGTTTAGTAACTTCTGCAAGAGTGCTCTCCTGCAGGGGAGCAACGTGTTCAGATAGATGGCCACCAAGATAGCTTGTCTGCCTCGTAGAGTCACCTCCTCGATGAAGAGCATAATGGCTTTCATTGTCAATAAGGTTCGACGTACCAGGATGATCGTTCATACCCCTGAAAGTTCTCTGCATAGTAGAGAGTACAGGTGGAGGAAGCACACGTGGCTGTCTCACAGAATGCCTAGACTTACCATAGGAATAAGGTTCATCTGCTTCAGAATTTTGATATAGCCGATCTGAGTAAGGAAAGCGTGTACTGCCACGAGAACGAGCTTGCCCCCAACCAATATCACCATACCTATCTGAAAGATTATCATGAAATTCTGTGTCCATGTCCCTGTTCCTGGTGTATGGATCAGCATCCATAGGAAGGTTCCACCTATGCTCTTTCCGATGGCCAAATTCATCTGTATATCCTTCTCGTCCACCTTTGGCATAACTACCAGAAGCCAAATATCCAGCTCCTCCTGAAAAATCTTTTCGGGGAGCTGCTCTGCCTCCAGCAGATGCATCCCTTCTTGGACTATGATGGCCAATATCTTGGTCCTGTAGATACATTGATGAGCTACTTCCATTCTCAAGTGCATCCCCTCTCCACGAATTAATAGGTCTTCCTCTGTCCGGAAAATTTGAAAAATTCTCTCGAGAGGAATAGTGCTGGGAACTTACATCAGCAGATCTGCTTAAGACAGGGATGTCAAAAGATGCTGAAGTTGTTAAACGTTCCACCATTCTTTCACTCTCATCCCAATTATCCACATCAGCTGCCCCTAAAACATCAATTTCCTTGTTCATGGCAGATATTTTGTCATCAGTGGTGACAACTAAAGTATCAGTTTTTGGCCCTTCAGCCTGCCTCTTGGCTATCTTGGCCTCCAATTCCAGAAGCTTTAGTTTAGCAGCCTGCTTCCTCCTTTCTTCCTCCATGACAATCCTCCTTTTCTCTTCCTCTCTAGCAATTCTCTGCTCTTCAGCTCTTCTAACTGCATCAAGCCGCTCTTGCTCTGCCCTCCAAGCAGCTTCTCGTGCTTCATCTTCCAATTTTCGTCGACGCTCTTCCTCTTCTCTAATCACTCTCTGTCTCTCCTCTTCCTCCCTTCGAGCTTGCTCCAATGCTCTTTCTTGTTCTTCCATAATTCGTTGTCGCTCAAGCTCTTGCATCTTTTGAACTCGTTCCAGTTCAGCCTCAAAGGATTCTCGGACAGGGTCATAAAAATCAGTCTGCTTAACCACATCCTTTTTTCTCTTGATCACCGCAGAAAGTCCTCCAGGAAAGAGATCCCTTTCATCAAATCCTGCAGATTCATAGTCTTTCAGGTATGGATCCTCTATGTATGGCCTTTCACCCCTTGAACGGGCACCTTTCTCCCTGCCCACATTCAGAACAGGATCAGTCATAGGAAGTGATTTCCCAACGGATGCAAATGAAGGTTTTGACCCGGAGTTGTTCTGAAAGCCATCGCGCTTGAATCTGCTGGACAGTTCACTACCAAGGCGATCTTGAGTCATGTGCTCAACCCCTCGACTATTGGATGATTCTGTTGCATGATTCCACCGTTGTCTGTTGTCAGTAACAATACCCGTGTCTTTCCTTCCGTATGAATAATCCCGACTTCCAGTAAAACTTTCATCACGAGCGGTGTCCCCAAAATGTGGTGGGACATACTTGTTATCTTTCCCAAAATCTTTCTTAACAAAAGATTCCCTGGAGCTAACAACATTCCTGTCATTGGCAATGTCTGGAGCTTTACCATCTCTAGGAAGGATTGAGTTCCTCCATGTGCTCCCTTCCCTCCCTTCTCTACTAGGTATTCTCACATGCCTGCTATAGGTGTCACCTCTCAGGGGATCAATGGTAAACCCATTCCCAGTCTGAGCCTCTCTAGGACCCCTCCTTTCAAATTGATTATGAGCAGTTTTATGGGGCAACACATTAGTTCGAGGCAGATCAAAATCCCTATCCCAATAATTATCAACTTTTGAAATCCCAATATCTCTGCCCCTATCCGCAAATACGTGTCCAGTATCACGTTCATCATCAGCCCAATCAGACCTAGGATTCAACCGGACTAATGGAAGTGGCCCCGGAAAGAAATCTTCCTGCTTCCGAGGTTGATCCGCCCTACGAGCACTGCTCAAACCATGTCTTTCATACCCATTTACTGCAAGGCCATTTCCAGTTGCATGACGTGAAGAGTGCCCATGAGGACGCATATCAACCACTGAACTCATGTTGTAACTGTCTCTCTGTTCGTCAGATGTTCCTTCACCAGATAGGTGCTTCTGCTTTTGATTCAAACCATCCTTTTGCTTGTTTGTCGGTCCAGACAAGGCAGGCAATGCAGCTTGAAGAGAAGGAAAATCCTCGCCTCTCAAAACGGAGACTTTCTCAGCAGTCAAAGGAAATGTTTTTGCAGGACCATTAACTGCAGCTCCAATTCCAATTCCAACTCCAATTCCACGAGCTGAAGGGGGCATATAGGATCCACTAACCTCGTTGTTGATGCCGTCAATATTATGCCCAGTCTGATCCAAACCATCAACAACAACCTGACCATCACTTCTCACATCTTTCTCTTGCAATGCAACAGCAGCAGCAGCAGCAGCAGCAGGTTTAGTCCAACCCATACCAGAGGAGGATGGCCTCGGTCCACTCCCTTGACCACCACCTCCCAATGCCCCACCGCCCGATCCTGATAAATCAAATTTCTCATGCTCTTTCCTCAATGAAGGCAAATTCAAGGGGGGTGGAACAGATAATTTCGCCCCAATTTTCTGCGTACTCCGATGCCGGGACAGAACAACCATACCTCCACCCCCACTACCAGGCCGACTGCGGCCCATCCCCCCGGCCTGGCCATAAGAACCACTATAAGATTTATTATCATGATAAGAAGTCTGTCCATATGATTTATTCAAATTCACAGAAACAAATTTGCTCCCAACGCCGCCATGATTGGCCATATCAGAACCCCACAACGCATCAAAAGTGTATATAACAATGTTTTCTCTAGCCCCCAAAAAAATGTTTATCGGCCCCCAAAATCTCACTGTAAAATGATCCAATAACAAAAACCCTAGGAACCCAAAAAAAAATGAGAGTAGTAATAGTTTAATTGAGGATAAATTTATTATTACAGCTAATAAATCGAATAGAAGTATAGAACAGATATTGAACAGTATTACAGGCTAGATTAGGGTATGGATGCAAAGCGGGTCGGAAACGGGTTGTTGGATCAGGGGAAAATGAGCAGGCAGGCGTAGGATAATGAGCTTACCTCCGACGGCGTAAGATATATGACGGCGATGTTTAACGTGCGCCGTGTATAGAGATTAGAGAGAGAGTGAATGACGTTAGAGAAGAAGCCCTACTACTGCTCTAGTCGTCGGACAATAGAAGAGAGAGAGAGAGAGAGATCACTTCTCTTCGTTTGGAGAGAGAAAATTGGGGTGAAACAATGAGCGGAACATTAGGGATTATCGTTTTGTCTTTTCCTTTTGTTCCCCAAACTTATTATCTAATTACATTTATCTCCGCAATGTTTATTAGATTTCGTCAATGTCGGTCCTCGACTCCTTTACTTTTTGGCATAGTTAAATCGATTAAATGCAAAATTGTTAAATCGGCCCACAAAATTGTTTAGAGAAGGTGGGTTGCTTTCAACCAAGAGGTTGTGAGTTCGAGTCATCCCAAAAGCAAGGTGAGGAGTTCTTGAAGGGAAGAATGCCGAGTTTCATTGTAAGATCTGCGTATACACTACCCTCCCCAGACTTTACTAGTGGGATTATACTGGATTGTTGTTGTTGTTATTGCAAAATTGTTATGCATGGATTGTTAATTTGTTATCACTGAGAAGTGAAAAATGTAACATTAATTGTGCCGTGATCTATCTATGCTGCCATTACTATTTTAATTTTTTTATATATATAAATATAGATATAGATATTTATTCTGCAAAATGCTAGATTAATTCTATAAAATATTATACCAATATCAAACATTGTATATTTGTATTTAATACGCATAAATTTAATAATACGAATCGTTATCTTACAAACATACATTAAGTTAATCACACGTAATATTATGGTGGAATTATTTTTTCTCATGCGGTCAGTTAAAAAATTCCTATTAAAGTAACAACAAATGTTTGAATAAACATAAAGTTTGGAAATCATATTTCCTTTATAAAAAAAATCAAACTTCTCTCTCAAAGTTGTTGAAACTCGAAAGTTCTAAAACATAATTAAATTCAAACTTTAGCTAGCAATTCAATGTTTATGTGTCGAATTAAATAATTGACAAACATATACACTAAATGATTAGAGATGTGACTTCTTTCTGGAAAAAAAAAAGGTAAAAATTAATTAGTACACTTCATTTAATGTCATTCCAAAATGCATGAGTACTCAATGACATTCCTATTATGATTAATTAAGGATGTATTACACGTAAAATACAAAACAAACAAAAATAAGCGACATATTTTTGGTTCCCTAAATAAGAAGTAACAGAGTAAGAAAACAAGTGGTTGCATTTTGTTATTCTGAGTCAATTGTATGATGTTTTGACAATGAGTTTTAGTTACCTATCGCTAGAGGTGGCATGTGGGCCGGTCCAGACCATAAACTGGTTAAGCGAGCCGATCCTTAAATAAACGGGTCTACCGGTTCCGGATTAAACGATCTTTTTATATGAATCGTCCCGAAATCGGGCCCACGAAATCATGGTTCCGGGCTAAACGGGCTGGGGGTGGGGCTAAGTGGGCCCAACTGCTAAATATTGATTTTTTAAAAAAATAATTAAATAGAAATTAGAGACAAAAAGATGTTAAAAAAATATCTAAGGTGTTGATATTGTAAAGAGATATTCAAAGCAATGCCTTGTAATTTTATTATAGCATTAAAAAATATGGCAATATCTTTCTTAATCTTCCTCCCCCCTATGAAATGAGCACAATAAGATGTTAATACCACCATTGAGAAGAAAAAGAAACTAATCAAGATGTGCCAAAATACAAGGTTCATGTGCATTAAACATTGAGTTATGGGGTTTCCATATATTCATATGCAACAACCAAACTTTCATACATGTAATTCCATCTAGTTGAACAAGGTTTAGGAACCTTTTTTTCTCTTAGGCCGCATTCATCATATCTTTTAAAATATTCTCTAAGTCTACTTTTACGGTTTGAATGAAAAAGTCAGTTAACAGCCATTTTAACCTTTTCAATTTGAATATTTAAAATTCTCATACCATCACCCACAGTTAAATTGTAAATATGACAAATACACCTAACATGAAAAATATTACTAAATGCAGGATTTAGCGTAGTGGTAAGCAAGTCTATAGCATTTGTGTTATTAGTAGCATTATCCATTGAAACCGATATTATTTTATCACTAATACAAAAATATCTGTAAATATCCGTAAATGTGCTAGCAATAAACTGCCCTGTGTGACGTGAAGCAATTATTCTATAAGCAATTATACGCTTTTGCATTATCCAATCCTTATCAATCCAATGACTGGTAACAGTAAGGTAATCACAATCGTTGCCACTTCTACCAATATCAGTAGTAATAGCAACATGACAATTTATATGAGTAAATAAATAGCGCAAATATTTTTCATATCCATGCTTGTATTTATAAATATCGCTCTTTACGGCTGTGCGAGGAAAAACATTATAAGTAGGATTAAAAAAATTTCTAATATAATGCACAAACGAAGAGGTTGAAGGAAAACTATATGGTAAGCACATAACAGTTACCATTTTTGCCAATTATTTCAGATCCTTTTTTGGATCATAATATAAAATATCACCGGTAACAATGTTAATTCCCAGTTAAAATTGATTTGAACCGGTACTAGGGTCAGCCTGACTAGAACTAGGTACACTTTTTCCCTCAGCCAAAGCTTTCAGATGTTCATATTTGACTCTATCTTTAAGGTATTTTTTTATGTGTCTAGTCAAAGTTCCCGTCCCCTCTCCCGCTCCCTCGCGATCCAAAATATTTAAAAGCTAACTCCATAACACAAGTTTTATACTTAGCCTTATTTTGTGGAATTAGTTGAGTAGAAAATGGCCAAACATGAGATATTTTCGTCAGTTTGGTAGGTTGTCTAGAAAAAGTAGGGGCATTAACATGAGTATCAGATGGGTCATCATTTGGATTAGCAGCGTTATCACTAGTTGGATTAACATCAGGAGCAGGACTAGTGGGTGTATCATTATCCGGTTGAGTTTCATCAAGATAAATTTCCTCATCATCATTTTCATCAATAGTATTATAATTATTAGAATAAAGATCATTCATTAATTCATAATCTAATTGTTCACTGACTGCAATATTATGGCAAAATTGACTCTCGGTAGATTGTAATAAACTATTATCGCTATCGAGAATAGCAGGTGTAAAACGGCTATGGGGTTTGGTTCGGGGAGCTAGGGGCAGGGGATGAGGAACAACATGACCACTAGATTCGCCACTCTTGGATTTTTCCTTATTCTTATTTCTATCAAAAAATTTTTTTAAGGAAGTTGTCTTAATTAATCAAGTAATAGCAAATAAATAAAATAAATAAAACTATAATATTAAGACTTAAGAGTTGGAACGAGTTTACCGAATTGACGAACAACTTGTTGAAAATTGATTATCGTTTAAGACTTGAAAACTTCAATTCACCAACTTCACAATTTTTTCACAAATTGTAACAACCTCAATATTTTTTTACTATTTTTTGAATAAAGTAAGCAATAGTAGCAAGTATAGAAGAAAATTAGAGAGAGTGTGTGATATATTGATATTGATTTTGTAAGAAAAATGAAAGAATGAGAGGGTATTTATAGTTGAAAATAGGGAAAAAGTATAAATATAAAAAGTTTGGGGTTAAAACAAAATTGGGGGGTTAAATGGCTATTTTCTAAATAGCCAACGGCTATTTTTGGGCTGCCTAACGGTTGTCTTTTGAAATATCCAATATTTTTTTTTAAAAAAAACTTACCATTGGGACCGTTTGGCCCGCCAAGGGACCGGTTTCCGGTCATAACGGTTCAAAGGCAAGAACCGCCCCACGAGATCGGTCCAAGCCCATCTCTAGCGGTCCTATCGGTCACGGCCCACTGAGCCCACTTGGCCCGCGGTCCCGGGTCCGGACCGGACCACTTGCCACCCCTAATTATCGTATTCTACCAATATATATTGCATTTTGTATTTGTCCAGTGAGATATAATGAGTCATGTATTATTATTTATCAGTACATGATCATACTGAAGTAGCACATCCATAGGAGGACCCAGGATTTGAGCGCAGCGGAGGCACCGCTATCTTTGACATAGATATGTCAGCTAATAATGATAAAATTTGGCGCACTAACTCCTTGAAAACTTAACGAATATGAGTCAATTACCGAAAGGATGTTCAAAAATATAAAAAACTTAGTCAAATAAGATCAAGATTAAAGGTCTATTAAGCAATCCAATCAGAGTCTCAGTCACTATCGTTGAATCGATAGATGTTTGCTACTTTGCCGTAAGTGATCCTTGAAAGCATAAGGGTTTTTGGAGTTTTTAATTACTGTTTTTGGAGAAATATTTGGTGAATTACTTAATTTTATACATGTCAAGAAAGTAATAATGCTTATAAACTTAGATATAAGAACAAAGAAGGTGTTGGCTTTTTGTTAATAGAATATTTTATCCCCTTCTATGTACTAGTACTAAATTATTGTTCATTAACTCAAAAAAGATAAAGAAAAAAAAAGGTTGACCACTAAATACATGATACTACATTGTGTTAAATTCAAAGAGAAAAATAAATAAAATAAAAAAAACACTAAATACAAGATACTACACTATGTTGAATTCAAAGAGAAAAATAAATAAAATAAAAAAAGAGAACTGGTGTTGGGTCTCGAACACAAGTCTTATAGTGAGGCAGGATATAAAGCAACTTATTAAACTAATGAAGCAGTTCAACTTTTCTGCTTGAGGGGGCACATCAAAATTATTTGAGGGGTCCTTGATGTATATACAAATATATATACACAGTTTTTGCCGAGATTGTCATGACCCAATTTTTCCTCCGGTGACGTCGTGACGGCACCTAGTCTCTACAACTAGGTAAGCCTAGCATTTTTGCGGAATAATGAAATAAAAATATAAATTTAATCAACTATTCAAAAATACACAACAAATCCTAAAACCCGGAACATCGTAAATCACAAAACTACAAAAGGAAAAATCTAGTGTCCCTATACATCGGAATCCAGCAAGGAAAAATATAGAAGATAATGGACACGAGAAAGAGTAGAAGGGGACTCCGAGGTCTGCGGACACGGCAGGTATACCTTGAAGTCTCCTAAGTTGTCCCGGCTCACCGATAGTGCGGTTAATAAGGTGCACCTGGATCTGCACACGAAAAACATGTGCAGAGAGTAGCATGAGTACACCACAATCGGTACCCATTAAGTGCCAAGCCTAACCTCGGTCGAGTAGTAACGAGGTCAGGTCAAGGCCCTACTGGTAAATATATAATAAAACAATATATAGTGTAATACCACAATAAAATAAAGATTGAAATTTAACAACAATGAAATCATAGAAGGTAACGGCTTAGTACACAGAAACACAACAANACACAGAAATGCAATAGGGATCTCTCGAGATACCGTCTCATAGTCCCAAACGTAAATATGCAGGGGGATCTCCCGGAATACCGTTTTGTAGTCCCAAAGTAAATGTGCAGGGGGATCTCCCGGAATACCGTTCTGTAGTCCCAAAGTAAATATGTAAGATACGGGAATCTCCCGAAATACCGTTCCGGTACAAGGGGGATCTCCCGGAATACCGTTCTGTAGTCCCAAAGTAAATATGCAGTACATGGGGTTCTCCCGCAATACTGTTCCGTAGTCCCAAAGTAAATATGCAGCGCGAATGATAGAAATACAACTACATCACGAAGTTCTTACAATTTAGACTAAGTACCAGTCAGGGAAAAAGCAGGAAATTCACTAAGCATGTTGCACATAATTCACATAAACAATTAAGACACGTAGACATATTGTATTAGACCAAACATGATAGCTACACATATTGGAATAACTCAATTAAGAATGAAAATAGATTAGTACTCATTAAAATGGTATAACTCAAAATAACAGAAAAATATGTTGTTGCTCAGTAAGAAAATCGGGTTTTACCACAACTAGCCCGTGTACGTACTCGTCACCTCACATACACGGCGCTCACATATCACAATAGTTCCAAATCTTAAGGAGATTTCCCCCACACAAAGTTAGGCAAGCCACTTACCTCGAACCAAGCTCAATCAATCGGTCACAATGCCTTTTTCACGAATATCCGGCTCTGAATGGCCCAAATATAGCCAAAAGCAATTACATATTATAAATATTACAATAATAGACTCATCTAATTAATGAAATCAACACTTTAATAAAAATTCCGAAATTAACTCAAAGATTGTCCGTGGGGCCCACGTCTCAGAATCGGGTAAAAGTTACAAAATAGGAACGTCCATTCCACCACGAGTCTAACCATACCAAAATTACTAAATTCCGATACCAAATGGTCCTCCAAATCTACAAATCAAACTTCCAAATCCCTAGCCTCCAACCTCCAATTTCCACCTTAATACACACTAACTAGGTGGGAAAATACATGGCAAAGCAATATTATTGATAAAAAATAAGCACAAGAGACTCACCTCAAGAAATGCCTCGAAAATTCTCTCAAAAATCGCCCTAAACCGAGTTTGCAAAGTCAAAAAATGACAAAAATCACGAAGCCATTCGGTTTTAACCACTGCCCAGGTATTCCCGCACTTGCGGAACCTGGGCTCGCACCTGCGGGTGCGCTTGTGAGGAAATTGTGCGCATCTACGCAATTCACTTGCCCCATCTACCTTCGCACCTCTTATGAAAGGGCCACATATGCGTGTGTGCGCCTGCGGAATTCTCTTCCGCTTCTGCGGACCTTGCGCACCTGCGAAGACCCCTAACGCATCTGCGGGCATCGCAGATGTGGAAAATACCTCGCACCTGCGACCCTTGGTACTCCTCCATTTTTTCGCTTCTGCGCCAATTTGCTCGCACCTGCAGGTAGCCTTGCGCATGTGCGATTACAACAGAACCAACAAAAGCACCAGATTTTCCTAAGTCCAATTTCATTCAGTTAAGCATCCGAAACACACCCGAGGCCCCCGGGACCTCAACCAAACCTACCAACCAATCCTAAAACACCATACGAACTTAGTCGAACCTTCAAACCACATCGAACAACACCAAAAATCATGAATCACCCTCCAATTCAAACTTAAAGAACTTGAAACTTCAAATTCCTACAACCGATGTCGAAACCTATCAAACCACGTCCGAATGTCTCCAAATTTGCACACAAGTCATATTCAACATTACTAGCCTACTCCAACTTCCGGAATCGAAATTCAACCCCGATATCAAAATTTCCACTACCGGCCCAAAAATCCAAAATTCGATTTTCGCCAATTCAAGCCTAAATAAGCTACGAATATCCAAAACACAATCCGGATACGCCCCTAAGTCCAAAATTACCTAACTGAGCTAACAGAACCGACAGAATTCTATTTGAGAACCGTCTTCACACAGTTCCGACTACGGTCCAAATTCTAAGACTTAAGCTCTTATTTAGGGACTAAGTGTCCCAAAACACTCTGAAACTTAAAAACCAATCATCCCGGCAAGTCACAATAGCAGAAATAGATATGGGGAAAGCAGTTAATAGGGGTTCGGGGCTCTAACTCTCAAAACGACCGGCCGAGTCGTTACATCATCCCCCTCTTAAAACAATCGTTCGTCCTCGAACGAGCATAGAGACATACCTGAAGTGGTGAAAAGATGAGGATAACGGCTGCGCATATCCTGCTCGGTCTCCCAAATTGCCTCCTCGACCGGATGTCCCCTCAAATGAACCTTCACGAAAGCAATGTTCTTTGATCTTAGCTTTCTGACATGCCTGTCTAAAATAGCTATTGGCTCCTCAACATAGGATAGATCCTTGTCCAATTGAACTGTGCTGAAATCCAATATATGGGACGGATCGCCGTGATACTTTCGGAGCATAGAAACATGGAATACCGGATGAACTCCTACTAGACTGGGAGGCAAGGATAGCTCATAAGCAACCTCCCCAACTCGATGCAATACCTCAAATAGACCAATGAACCTTGGGCTCAACTTGCCCTTCTTTCTAAACCTCATAACGCCCTTCACAGGCGAAACCCGGAGCAAGACTCGCTCTACAACCATGAATGCCACATTGCAAACCTTCCGGTCCGTATAACTCTTCTGTCTAGACTGGGCTGTGCGAAGTCTATCCAGAATCACCTTTACTTTTTCCAAGGCATCCTGAACCAAGTCCGTACCCAATAATATGGCCTCACCGGATTCGAACCAACCCACTGGGGACCGACACCGCCTACCGTACAAAGCCTCATACAGTGCCATTTGAATGCTTGACTGATAATTGTTATTGTAAGCAAACTCCGCAAGTGGCGAGAACTAGTCCTAAGCAACCCCAAAATCTATCACACACGCACGGAGCATATCCTCTAATATCTAAATAGTGCGCTCGGACTGCCCGTCCGTCTGAGGGTGAAATGTTGTACTCAACTCAACCCTAGTACCCAACTCATGTTATACATCTCTCAAGAACTGTGATGTAAACTGCGTACCGCAGTCATAGATAATAGATATCGGTACGCCATGAAGCATGACAATCTCACGTATGTAAATTCGAGCTAGCTGCTCGGAAGAATAGGTAGTCATCACTGGAATAAAATGAGCCGACTTGATCAACCTATCCACAATCACCCAAACTGCATCAAACCTCCGCTGAGTCCGTAGGAGTCCAACAATATATCCATAGTGATCCGCTCTCATTTCCACTCCGGAATCTCTAACTTCTGAAGCAATCCACCTGGTCGCTGGTGCTCATATTTTACCTGCTGGCAATTCAGACATCGAGCCACATAATCTACTATGTTCTTCTTCATTCTCCTCCACCAGTAATGCTGTTTCAAGTCCTGATACATCTTTGCGACACTCGGATGAATAGAGTACCATGAACTGTGAGCCTCCGGAGAATCAACTCACACAAACCATCCACATTGGGCACACATAGCTTGTCATACATCCTCAATGCACCATTATTTCCAATAGTGACCTCCTTAGCATCACCGTGTTGGACCGTGTCCTTAAGGACAAGCAGATGTGGGTCATCATACTGACGCTCCCTGATACGATCATAAAGAGAAAACCGAGAGACCACACAAGCCAATACTCGATTCGGCTAAAAAATATCTAGTCTCACAAACTGGCTGGCTAAGGCCTAAACATTCAATGCCAATGGCCTCTTTGCTGTTGGTAGATATGCTAAACTCCCCAAACTCTCTGCCCGACGACTCAAAGCATCTGCCACCATATTGTCCTTCCCAGGATGGTACAAAATAGTGATATCATAATCCTTAAGTAGCTCCAACCACCTCCGCTGACGTAAGTTAAGATCTTTCTGCTTAAACAGATGTTGCAAACTCCGGTGATCGGTTTAAATCTCACAAGGAACACCGTACAAATAATGCCGCCATATCTTCAAGGCATGAACAATAGCTGCTAACTCAAGGTCGCGGACATGATAGTTCTTTTTGTGCACCTTCAATTGTCTAGACGCGTAGGCAATCACCCTACCGTCCTGCATCAACATCGCACCGAGATCAATCCGCGATGT
The DNA here is from genome assembly GCA_000715115.1 of Nicotiana otophora. Classification (NCBI taxonomy): domain Eukaryota; kingdom Viridiplantae; phylum Streptophyta; class Magnoliopsida; order Solanales; family Solanaceae; genus Nicotiana; species Nicotiana otophora. The sequence continues at coordinate 75,135 of AWOL01S0012848.1, read as the reverse complement.
ATCACAATATACAGTATAAGACCCCGAACCTGTAGGTAATACCAATACTGGGGCTGTAGTCAAAGCTGTCTTGAGCTTCTGAAAGCTCTCCTCACATTCCTCTGTCCACCTGAACGGAGCACCCTTCTGGGTCAGCCTAGTCATAGGTGCTGCAATAGATGAGAATCCCTCTACAAAGCGACGGTAATACCCCGCCAAACCAAGAAAACTCTGGATCTCTGTAGCTGGGGACGGTCTGGGCCAACTCTATACTGCTTCAATCTTCTTCGGATCCACCTGGATCCCCTCACTCGATACTATATGACCCAAGAATGCCATTGAGTCTAGCCAAAACTCACACTTTGAAAATTTTGCATATAACTTCTTTTCTCTCAAGGTCTGAAGTGCAGTCCCCAGGTGCTGCTCATGATCCTCCCGACTCCGGGAGTATACCAGAATGTCGTCAATAAACACAATGATGAATGAGTCAAGATAGGGCTGGAACACACTGTGCATCAAGTGCATAAAAGTTGTTGGGGCATTGGTCAGCCCGAAAGACATCACAAGAAACTCATAGTGACCATGTCTGGTCCTGAAAGCAGTCTTCGGGATATCCGGCTCCCGAATCTTCAACTGATGATAATCTGAACGTAAGTCAGTCTTGAAAAACACTCTGGCACCTTGTAACTGATCAAATAAGTCATCAATACGAGGCAATTGATACATGTTCTTCACTGTGACTTTGTTCAACTGGCGGTAATCAATACACATCCGCATAGAACCATCCTTCTTCTTCACAAATAAGACAGGAACACCCCAAGGTGACACACTGGGCCGAATGAAGCCTTTATCAAGCAATTCTTGTAACTGCTCTTTCAACTCCTTCAATTCATGAGGAGCCATACGATATGGAAGAATAGAGATGGGCTGAGTACCCGGCAATAAATCAATGCCAAAATAAATATCTCTGCCGGGCGACATGCCCGGAAGATCAGCTGAAAACACATCTCGAAAGTCCTTTACTACTGGAACTGACTCAACTGTAGGGGTATCAATACTGACATCTCTCACATAAGCCAGATACGCGTCACACCCCTTCTCAACCATTCGTTGAGCTTTAAGAAAAGAAATAACTCTATTGGGAGTATACTCTAAGGTACCTCTCCACTCTAATCGCGGTAAACCTGGCATATCTAGCGTCACGGTTTTAGCATGACAATCAAGAATAGCATAATGGGGCGACAACCAGTCCATGCCTAAAAAAATATCAAAGTCCACCATGCTGAGCAATAATAAATCGGCTCTGGTCTCAAAACCACTAAGAGCAATCAAACACGACCGATACATGCGGTCCACAACAAGAGAATCTCCCACAGGAGTAGATACATAAATAGGGGAACTCAAAGAATCCAGAGATACGCCCAAATACGGAGCAAAATAAGAGGACACATACGAATATATAGAACCTGGGTCAAATAATATCGACGCATCTCTATGACAGACCGGAACAATACCTGTAATGATAGAATCAGAAGCAACCGCCTCTGTACGAGCAGAAAATGCATAATATCTGGCCTGGCCTCCCCCTCTAGGGCGACCTCTACCTCCCCGACCTCCACCTCGAGCTGGTTGAGCAGGTGGGGTGGCAACTGGCGCTGTAATCATAGCCTGAGGACCCGGTGGAGCACGCTGTGGCTGAAAAGTCTGTGGAAGTGCACCCCTCCTAATCCTGGAGCAATCCCTCACCATGTGGCGAGTGTCGCCACACTCAAAACAAGCCTGGGAGGGCGTGGCTGTTGTGACTGGCTCGGGCCAGGTCTGCTGGACTGGCCGCTAGGAACACCCCGTGCAGGAGTCACACTAGATACTGGCGGTGCATAATAAAGCTCTTGGGTCTAGAAGGAGCTGGAACACCGCTGGAGGCTTGAAGAGCTGAATGAACGGAGCGACTCACATAACCCCTACCATGGTGAGATGCTAGGACATAAGCTCCAGAATAATAACCAGCCTCTCGAGACCTCTTGGCCTCCCTCTCCTCTCTATCCCGGGCAAACATGCCCTCGAATCTTCTGGCAATACCCACAACCTGCTGATAAGAAATATCCATATCCAATTCCCTGGCCATACTACTCCAGATGATGGGATGGAGACCCTCGATAAACCGTTGAGTTCTCTCTCGAACTATGATAACTAAGGCCGGTGCATGTCGGGCCAAGTCACTGAAGCGAACTGCATACTCTGACACAGTCATAGCACCTTGGCGCAGCTGCTCAAACTCCGCGCGCCATGAGTCCCTGAGGCTCCAAGGGACATACTCTCTCAAAAACATGTCCGAGAACTGAGTCCATGTAAGTGAAGCTGCCTCAGCCGGACAACTCAACTCATAAGTATGCCACCACTGATAGGTTACTCCTCTAAGCTGGAATGTGGTAAAAGAAACCCTGCTCGTCTCCGCTACGCCCATAGTACGTAGAATACGATAACACTCCTCAAGAAACCCTGAGCATCATCTGTAGCCAATCCGCTGAAAGTAGGTGGGTGGTACTTCTTGTACCTCTCAAGTCTGAGCTGCTCCGCCATAGAAGCTACTGCCCTAATCTCGGGCTGAGCTGGAGCTACCGGCTACATTGGTACAATCTCTGGAACCTGGTCGACCTGAACCCGCTTCTCTGGAGTACTGGCGACAGGAGTTTGTGCTCCTCCCCCGGCCTGAGATGTGGCTGGAGCAAGTGGAATCAATCCAGCCTGAGCTAAGGTGCTGAACATGCTCAGAAATTGGGCTAAAGTCTCCTGGAGGGCTGGTTCAACAACAGGTATCTCATATGTCTGCCCTCCAGCTTGAGCTACTGGGGGCTCCTCTGTAGCAGCTCGTGCGGGTGCTCTAGCTGCACCACGTGGACGTCCTCGGCCTCTACCCCGGCCCCGACCTCTTGCGGTTCTAGAAGAGGGCGCGGGTGCCTGTTCATCAGATTTACTTATATGTGTCCTCACCATCTGCGAGAGAATAGAATACAGAAATTTAGAATCTCTGAAGTCAACAATTTTCGCACGACAAGGAATCAAAGTAGTGAAATTTTTCCTAACAGTTTCATAGCCTCCCGAAGATAAGTACAGACGTCTCCGTACCGATTCGTGAGATTCTAATACACCGGTTTGTGACTCACGACACCTACATACCTAGAACTCTGATACCAACTTGTCACGACCCAATTTCCCCTCTGTGTGACGTCGTGACGACACCTAGTATCTACAACTAGGTAAGCCTAACATTTTTGCGGAATAAAAAAATAAAAATATAAATTTAATCAGCTATTCAAAAATACACAATAAATCCCAAAAACTGGAACATCGTGAATCACAAACTACAGAAGAAAAAATCTAGTGTCCCTATACATCGGAATCCAGCAAGGAAAAATATAGAAGATAATGGGCTTAAGAAAGAGTAGAAGGGGACTTTGAGGTCTGAGGACGCGGCAGGTATACTTTGAAGTCTCCTAAGTTGTCCCGGCTCACTAATAGTGCGGTTGATAAGGTGCACCTGGATCTGCACACGAAAAACATGTGCAGAGAGTAGCATGAGTACACCACAATCGGTACCCATTAAGTGCCAAGCCTAACCTCGGTCGAGTAGTGACGAGGTCAGGTCAAGGGCCTACTGGTAAATATATAATAAAATAATATAGAGTGTAATACCACAATAAAATAAAGGCTGAAATTTAACAACAATGAAATCATAGAAGGTAACAGCTTAGTACACAGAAACACAACAAGGGATCTCCCGAGATACCGTCTCGTAGTCCCAAACGTAAATGTGCAGGGGGATCTCCCGGAATACCGTTCTGTAGTCCCAAAGTAAATGTGCTGGGGGATCTCCCGGAATACCGTTCCGTAGTCCCAAAGTAAATATGCAAGACACGGAGATCTCCCGAAATACCGTTCCGTAGTCCCAAAGTAAATATGCAGTACAAGGGGGGATCTTTCAGAATACCGTTCTGTAGTCCCAAAGTAAATATGCAGTACATGGGGTTCTCCCGGAATACCGTTCCGTAGTCCCAAAGTAAATATACAGCGCGAATGATAGAAATATAATTACATCACGAAGTTCTTACAATTTAGACTAAGTACCAGTCAGGGAAGAAGCAGGAAATTTACTAAGCATGTTGCACATAATTCACATAAACAATTAAGACACGTAGACATGTTGTATTAGACTAAACATGATAGCTACACATATTGGAATAACTCAATTAAGAATGAAAATAGATTAGTACTCATTAAAATGGTATAACTCAAAATAACAGGAAAACATGTTGCTGCTCAGTAAGAAAATCGGGTTTTACCACAACTAGTCCGTGTACGTACTCGTCACCTCACGTACACGGCGCTCACATATCACAATAGTTCCAAATCTTAAGAGGATTTCCCCCCCACAAAGTTAGGCAAGCCACTTACCTCGAACCAAGCTCAATCAATCGGTCACAATGCATTTCCCACGTATATCCGGCTCCGAATGGCCCAAATATAGCCAAAAGCAATTACATATCATAAATATTACAATAATAGACTCATCTAATTAATGAAATCAACACTTTAACAAAAATTCCGAAATTAACACAAAAATTACTCGTGGGGCCCATGTCTCAAAATCGGGTAAAATTTACAAAATAGGAACGCCCATTCCACCACGAGTCTAACCATACAAAAATTACTAAATTCCGATACCAAATGGTCCTCCAAATCCACAAATCAAACTTCAAAATCCCTAGCCTCCAACTTTCAATTTCCACCTTAATACACACTAACTAGGTGGGAAAATACATGGCAAGGAAATATTATTGATCAAAAATAAGCACAAGTGACTTACCTCAAGAAATGCCTTGAAAATGCTCTAAAAAATCGAGTTTGCAAAGTCAAAAATGACAAAAATCACGAAACCCTTCGGTTTTAACCACTGCCTAGGTATTTCCGCAAGTGCGAAAACTGGGCTCGCACCTGCGGTTGCGCTTGTGCGAAAATTGTGCACATCTACGCAATTCACTTGCCCCATAGGCCTTTGCACCTGCGATGAAAGGGCCGCATCTGCGCGTGCGCGCCTGCAGAATTCCCTTCCGCTTCTGCGGACCTTGCGCACCTGCGAAGACCCCTAACGCATCTGCGGGCATCGCAGATGCAAAAAATACCTCGCACTTGCGACCCCTGACACTCCTCCATTTTCCCGCTTCTGCACCAATTTGCTCGCACCTGCGGGCAACCTTGCGCATGTGCGATTACAGCAGAACCAACAAAAGCACCAGATTTTCCTAAGTCCAATTTCATTCCGTTAAGCATCCGAAACACACCCGAGGCCCCCGGGACCTCAACCAAACCTACCAACCAATCCTATAACACCATATGAACTTAGTCAAGCCTTCAAACCACATCGAACAACACCAAAAATCATGAATCACCCTCCAATTCAAACTTAAAGAACTTAGAAACTTCAAATTCCTACAACCGATGCCGAAACCTATCAAACCACGTCCGAATATCCCCAAATTTTTCGCACAAGTCATATTCAACATTACAGACCTACTCCAACTTGCAGAATCAAAATCCGACCCCGATATCAAAATTTTCACTACCTGTCCAAAACTCCAAAAATTTAATTTTCGCCAATTCAAGCCTAAATAAACTACGGACCTCCAAAACACAATCCAGACACGCCCCTAAGTTCAAAATCACCTAACGGAGCTAACAGAACCGACATAATTCAATTCCGGAATCGTCTTCACACAGTTCCGACTACGGTCCAAATTCTACGACTTAAGCTCTCATTTAGGGACTAAGTGTCCCAAAATACTCTGAAACTCAAAACTAATCATCCCGGCAAGTCACAATAGCAGAAATAGATATGGAAAAAGAAGTTAATAGGGATTCGGGGCTCTAACTCTCAAAATGACCGGCCGGGTCGTTACAGAGACTAGCGGGTTCTAGTGACCCCTCTCATCTCCATGTAGGTCCGCCTCTAAGCACATCCAATGTTACATTTAATTATGGTATATATTATTTTAATTAAACACATTTTAAATTTAAATCATTCATTTAAATGACGTGTGTGTCGTAATTAAAGTAATTAGATTGCCATTGAAATTACTAATAAACCTTATGTTCTTCAATTTTTTTAAAATTTTCTCTTTCCTATGAGTTAAAAAATAGTCAAAAACACAAATATAAAAATTACATTTCATTATGTAACAAGTAGTTTTGAGATAACTATTGTAATCTTTTACTAGACCTCACAGAGAATTAATAGAAACTCACAAGAGATGCATTAAGAACAACAACAACAACAACCCAGTATAATTCCACTAGTGAGGGTCTGGGGAGAGTAGTGTGTACGCAAACCTTACCCCTACCATGGGGTAGAGAGACTGTTTCCAATAGACCCTCGGCATCCTTCCCTCCAAGAACTCCCCACCTTGCTCTTGGGGTGACTCGAACTCACAACCTCTTGGTTGGAAGTGGAGATGCATTAAGAACCGTATAAAAAAATTGTACGATAAATACGACCTTCACACGCTTGTATTTATCAATAGACCACTTGTCTCTTTAATTGTCAATATTAGTTTTTTTTTTCTTTTTAAGGGAGTTCTTGTTATTGATTTGTCATAAATTATTTAATATCTTATTAATAACTATAAAAGAATATGGCGTAGCGGATGTGATCGCCCTTTTCTTAATCAGAGTTCTCGGGTTTATAGAAAAATTCTCGTTAGAGAGTGCTTTCCCCGAATGGGACCCTTGAATCCAGTTACAATATTGTCACCGGACACCGGATAATTTTTTTAAAAATATCTTATTAATAACATGTATTCATTTAAAACACAATTGGGGTTATTCATAGTGATTAGTCCCCTTCAATGCTTATGATTACGTAGCACATGACTTGTCTTTATATTTGCGGGTTTTAGTGCGTTTCCAAAAAAAAATCAAAGGTTGTGGTAGAGAGAGGAAGCACTATAACCGAGTAGGAGCTCCAGACATCAAGTTATATGGAGGGTGTCCAAGGAGAATATTCGTAATTTTTTTGGAAGATGGAAAATGCGTACAAGCTCAATTGTGGAGTGGGAGGTTACTGGTAAGGTGTATTCGGGAAATTGAAGGGTGAATCCGCGGAGGAAACAGTGAGCTTTTTCTTCAATTATATTCAGGCAAAGCAAAAGCCCGCAAACAGCCATTGATGGATCCCAATGAAGCTCCATTATCAACTTCTCCGTCAAACTTCAATTTCAGCCAGCAACGTCATTTTTACCTAGCCGTCGACAGATTTCAGTTCAAAATGGTAATTTTCTTACGCTCCAATTTCGTGAACCATTAACTTTTTAATCTTATTGAGATGAAATGAAATAAAACAGGAGACTTTGGTGGATCTGTTGGGGATGGCTGGCCGGCTTCGGTGTTTACCTATTGTAGTTAGCTGCAGCACTCGTGACGAGCTCGACGCTGTCTGCTCCGCCCTTTCCACTCTTTCACATACTACTATTGCCGCTTTGGTTATATCTCTCAGCACACCTTTTTCCTCTTCAATGCAAACTTTTCCATTTACTTTTAAAATTAATTCGTTAAAATGGTTACTGATTGATTAATTCAATGATAAACATGGCTTTTCAATGAAATTAGTCTTAACAGAGGGGAATTGATATAGAGTTTCCCAACTTGTTTGGGATTGAGGGTTATTTGATTGATTGAATGTAAATTGTGAAAATTGCAGTACAGTGATCTTGCTGAAGCGGAACGTGCAAGGGTTTTAGCTAGGTTTAGACAGGCTACAATGAGGTGGAACAAGCAGGCTACAACTGAACATGGAGATGCAGGGGAAACAGAGAAAGAAGAGGAGAAATCTAATTTGATAGTTGTCACTGATGCTTGCCTTCCCCTTGTTAACTCTGGCGAATCACCTGTCAATGCTCGTGTCTTGATTAATTACGAGCTACCAACAAAGAAGGTACTCTTCTTGCAGGCTTTATATTACCTTAATCATTCTTTCCAACATTTTAATAGCTCTTACTCGTGGGACTTGAAGATTTGTTAATTGGGTTTGACTTTTAATTGTTGATCATAGCACTCGAGTGGGCTCGTTGTGAAACGAAAGCATTGTTCTCGGTTTGTAATTTAGAATAAGAGAGAGTTAACTTTTAAGAAGTAGCAACGAGTGAACCATAAATTTCTAAAGTTGACCTTTGACCTACGTCCACTCTGTACCACCTACCTGCCTATTTCTCTCAGCTATTGAAGTTCCATTATTTCCTTCCTTTTGGTTTCTTTCATAAGGCATTGTCCCATAACATGCAGCCTAATTTTCTCTGTTGGAAAGTGAAATTGAAAACGATGCCAGAATATGAACATAAAGAAAAGATGTTAAATTCCTGTTAATTGAGAGTTGGTATGTACCATCAGGGTTTAAAGATAACAATACTAACTTAATATAACTGTTAGAATAACTATCATATTGGAGGCATTGAGCTCTTAGATCAGCTCGCAAGGATGTCAAAGTTAAAATTAAAAGTTCAGACTCTATGAAAATGCACTCGAATGTTGGAAGTATGGAGAAGTACTTTAGAGATTGAGGATATTAGGATAAATAGAAGTAGGACAAAATTTATTCATGGTAAGTTTAGCCTCTTTAAGAAGAATGAAGTTGAAGTGAGATCAAGTAAAATTATGGTGCTGAAATGGAGATAATTCAAATATCTTGGTACAAACTTCTAAGAGAATGACACCATAAATGGAAATGTAACACATAAAATTGAAATAGGATGGCTGAAATGCAAGAGAGCTATGGGAGTGATATGCGATAAAAAAATACCTATCAAAGTGGAAGGTAAGTTCCATATGATGGGTGTGGAGCAATGTTTCACAAAATATTGTCTGGGAATGAATATGGGCCTCTAAGCCCCAAGATATCACAAGTGTTGTATAGATGTGAGTATTAAGATGAAATTTTATTTTTACAAGATTAGATAAGGTTAAGAATGATTTCGGACAGAATGTATCCAAATATATTGGTCCATAGATGCAATCTATGATGATTGAAAATGCTAAAATTGAACGAGGTAGATATAAAATCACATGGAGAGGAGTTCTTTTAAAAGACTTATTATCTCTAATCCATGCGGACTTAACCAAGAGCATAACAACAGAAGCAAATGATCCATATAGGCAATACCAATTAGTTTGAATTAAGGCATTGTTGTTGTTTCTACACTTACATTTGGTCACGTGTTTTCCAGACTGTTTTCAGTTTTGTTGGAGGTTTATGTGCAGTGTAGAAAACTAGGTGAATTTTGTAGAATCTTTAGTTTCAGATAATCTCTAGTTTGCGTTAAAGTACATTATTTAATATTGGAATAAACCGAATGGAGCTGAATGGATGTAGAGGATTCTTATAGTTGATCCCAACTAGTTTAGGATTTCGGTGTAACTGATAGATTGGTTGTGTAAATGCACTCAAGGATGATTCAACAGGATTCGTATTTCATAGGTTGACGCTTAAATGTGTGTAAGAGTGAGGTGCTATATAACTCCTTATTTTTTCATCCAAGTTCTGGATTTTATTTTAAGACGGATAGACATACAATTCATGAATTGCATGACCCAATTAGAAGCCAAAAAAACATATTAAGAAGGTACACCGAGAAAATATGTACTTCTCCAAATTGTTTTTGCCTACTCATGTTTGCTTTATTGTTAATACGACTTGGTGATTAGAAGTCCAATGGACTAAGATAAGATGGATTCAAAATGGTCTAACGATTTAAACATTGAAAAGAAACTGAAATTTTAGAACATTGCTTTTTAATGATAATTTGCTTAGATGAAAGATATCATGTCATTACACCTCTCTGATGACCTGAGTAGAAGTGAATCGCCACGTGGTTTCGGTCACCTCTCCAACTACGTGAGGAGAAGTGAGTCACCACGTGGTTGGGATAATTGACGTTTGCATAACCAACTTAATCTTAGCAAGCAGTGCAATAAGAATGACTTTCCCCTTTTGATAGTAACCAGAAGTAGATAATTGAAGAAATAGAACAAAGAAGTTAATATTATTGGCAATAGTTTGTGCAAAAATTTTAAACACAACTACACCAATAAAGTTGTCCGTATGAAGAAGACAATGCTCCAGAATAAAATAGTTTAGTTCTGATAATGATACCTACACATTACACAATCTATTACTTATATAATAGGCTGGTCATAGCTACTGCATAACCTATTAGGATAAGGATAAATAACTTCTAATAACCATAATAAAACTGTTAAACAAATAACTTCTAATAAACTTCTAATAACTGAAAGCTCCAGGAATTATCTTCTCCTAAATTTCTTTGTTTCCTCTGGAAGATACGTGGCTTATTAGTACACCCCTCCTGGAAAGATGACTTGTCCTCAAGGCGAAGTTTGAGAAATTGTGCCCACATCAGTAGGAAACATGTCATTTTTGTTGTTATCTTTCACAATTTGTGTGTCGTTCTCTTCTTGCATCAACTCCAGATAAGCAAAAGTCCCAGGTTTGCAGCGATGACCAGGGCTAAACTTTTCTCCACAATGATAGTAAAGGCCTTTGTCTCGCCGAATTTGTTGTTCAGGAGTCAACTGGCGAGTGTTTGGAAGTGATGGTGGTTGAAAAGGACGTGCAACTGGTTGGCGGGATGACAGAAAATCGAAGGATTCTCTAGCCGTTGGAGATGATGTCCCAACTGAAGGAGGTCGTAATACAGAAGGCAAAGTGGCTGCCTTACTAGACCGATTAGGTCACTGTTTTCCTTCATATTCTGAAGCCAGGCTCATTGCCTTGTACACAGATCGAGGTTTGTGAATCCTAATGTCCATGCGAAGGTCTTCTTTCAGCCCACTATGGAAAACTCCAAGCAAACAGTGTTCTGGCCAATTTTGCACACGCGCTGCTCGTTTTGCAAATTCTTGCCTATACTCAAACACTGTTCCAGTTTGTTGGATATCACAGAGATGTTCATCAGGATTTTGAAACTCAGCAGGTCCGTAATTTTCTTGCATTACTTTCACCAATTTGTCCCGATAGTAAATGGTTCGCTCACTGTTGATCCAAGCAAAAAGATCCAATGCATCTCCTTCCAAGTTCCAAGTACATCGAAGCCACATCAACCTTGTATTCCTCAGAAGTTTGATAGTACTGGAAATACTTCTCTGCTTTTAAAATCCAGCCTCTAGGATCGCCTCCCTCATACTTTGGAAATTCCATCTTTGTCTGTGAGCGCCGAAAAGTTTCTCGATGCCAAGTGCTGTTAACCTCACCCTCTTCTGGTATGGCTTTAGCTTTCCCTTTATTGTTATGATCTCCACTGTGCTGTGCTTTTAATGCAGCCACATCAGCAGCTAAAGCATCTATGGCGTCCAATTTCGCTACTATAGTCGTCAATTGTTGGGAAATCGGGTCAAGAGTCGGAATGGTGGGTTCACTGTGGGAAGCGTTGGTCCGTGTGTTCACCATGGCAGATCTTACTGCTCTGATACCAAATTGATAGTAACCAGAAGTAGATAATTGAAGAGATAGAACAAAGAAGTTAATATTATTGGCAATAGTTTGTGCAAGAATCTTAAACACAACTACACCAATAAAGTTGTCCGTATGGAGAGGACAATGCTCCAGAATAAAATAGTTTAGTTCTGAAAATGATACTTACACATTACAAGATCTATTACTTATATAATAGGCTGATCATAACTACTGCATAACCTATTAGGATAAGGATAAATAACTTCTAATAACAATAATAAAACTGCTAAACAGATAACTTCTAATAACTGAAAGCTTCACGAATTTTCTTCTCCTAAATTTCTTTGCTTCTTCTAGAAGATACGTGGCTTATCACCCTTTCACCTGTGAAAGAAATGAACCTTGAGCCTAACTTAACCCTAAAAGTTAGCTCATGAGGTGAGGATTACCCAAGTGCATATAAAGAGAACACCCATCCCCTTCACCATCGATGTGGGACTCTTTACACCCTCCACGTCCGGGACTGGATATCTGGAGCATAGACAATATAAGATGAGGCCCAACATCGGGTAATAATGAATTGGGATGGGCGTAGCTCTGATACCATGTTAAAGAAATAGACATTGGACCTAACTCAACCCCAAAAGCTAGCGCGCATGAGATGAGGATTGCCTAAGTTTATATAAGGAGACCACTCAAACCTTTCACCACTTATGTGTGACTCTTCAACCCCCCCTTCCCACGCTCAAGACTGTATATCTGGAGCGTGGACCATATAATACAAGGGTCCAATATTGAGTTGAGGATGAGTCTTGCAAATGGAATTGGGCCTAACTCACTCCCAAAAGTTAGCTCATGAGATGAGGATTGTCCAAGTTCATTTAAGGAGACCACCCATCCCCTTCACCACCAATGTGGGACTCTTCACACCACCAAACCTCCCACCAAACCTGTTTACATCAAGAGACGACCTACTAACATGTTCCAGGATAATTTGGTGTGTATATATAGATCAGGATCAGAGGACTTTTAAAGATTTACCTGTTGATTAGGCAGAGAAGTACACAATGAGGATCTGCAAGAACCAAAGGTGAATGAGAGCAATTAGTGAGAGTTTAGGGCTTAAAACCTTAAACATGAAAGATAACCCATTAATTGCTCCAGAGATCCAGACATGCAAGTAAGGTTTGCTTGATTGGAAAACCCTAACATCAATCTACGAGAAATTATCATGATTCTGCTTGTCAGACCCTGAATTTGCTCTAATACTGATACGAATCTAAAAGCGGAAAACAAGAAATTAAAGATAAAGGATAGAATTTGAGAATAGACCCAACTAAATAGTAATTGAAAAACAATTGATAAAGATTAATCAACCAACAATTACATAACAAAGTGAACCTAAACTATAGGAATACCTTCAAGTGGAAGTGTGATTCCACTTGAAGAACACACCTTGAATAAGTTGTCATCAACAATGGCAAACCACCATTACACCTCTCAAAAGAGTCTTCATCATTTATCAAAATTAGTCCCCCTAAAATGAAAGCCTTAAGGGCTATTTATACTAGATTGGGTACTTGACTACAAATGACCCAAATACCCCTAAGCTAATTCTAGGGAACTAAGTGTAGTCACTTATTACAAGTATAGTCTCCAATTACATGTAGTCTTCAATTGATGGCAAATTACACACATAGCCTCCAATTGCGAAAGTAGCCAATTGACATCCAAAGCGCATATTGGCTATCTTGGGTCGTATCAAATACCATGTCGGCTGAAGTCATCACCAATTTGAAAGATTTGCAACACAAGATAGAGAGAAAATTCCAATGTAGTTTCTATATTCGTGAATGAAGAATATGAACATATGGAGAGTTCTCAAAGCTGGGAATGCATTAAATATGTATGCTCATTGACTTTAGCTGAAAAGAATATATCCAGAAGCTATTCACAAACAACCAATAAGCTGCACAATACGTGTAAGCTGTTGATAAATAATAAATTGGGCCTAGTCAGCTTAATGAAGAACTTGACTGATAAGCTGGGGCTAGCAGCCCAAATGCTGCTGCCATTTACTGTATTGATGATCTAGTCAAGAGATATTCGATTTCTGCACATACACAGTGTGTATCTGTGGCTCCACTCACTATAGCTGATAATTAATATACGTGTGAAACAATAAACTCAATATACTCTTAAATGTGCATTAAATTTTTTGAGGTATTTGAGTTTGCAGTTCCCAACTTGTTCAAGATTGAGGCATAGTAGTAGTTGTTGTTATTGGGTTTGCAATTATCTTTTTTCTTCATGAGTATAATATGTATCATGGGCGCACCTAAGGGTGTGACCTAGCGGTCAATGAAGTTGGTTAGAACCTTGAGGTTTTAGGTTCAATTCCCAACGTGACAAAAAAATACTAGGTGATTTCTTCTCATCTGTCCAAGCCTTGGTGGATAGAATTACTTGGTACATGTTGCCGGTGGGAGGTAGCAGGTATCCCGTGAAATTAGTCGAGGTGCATACAAGTTGGCCCGAACACCACATCTATTAAAAAAGAATGTATCATGGGTTGCGTACAATAGTTTTTTTTTTTTTTAATCATGGGCTGATGAGAGTCTTCTTGTTCTTAATTCTTTAATCTTATTAGTCCTTATTTCTGTTCTTCGGGGAGCACATTTGATCCTTGAAATTGTTGGAGGGAGTTGCCCTATAAAAAGCATGTATAGTGAAAGAAATAGTCTACTTCATTTGACAATTGCATTTAATTGTTTGAATTTGTGTCCTGTACTTTAGAACTTGCAGATGTACTTACTGTGTTGTTATGCTCTTATGTAGGAAACATATATGAGGCGCATGGCTACTTGTTTGGCAGCAGGTTCTCATTCCATACTATAGAAGTGAATTTGACAAGAGAATAGATGAGACTTGAGAGAAGGAATAAGAGGATGGAAGTAAAGTAAAACAAGACGAAACATAACTAATACTCACAGCATCTCCTTTATAACACATCTTCCACCGTGGAATCAGTATGAAGGATGTGATCCAACAATCCCTTCCTTCAAACTCCTTTATTTCCCCCACTCATCAAGTGTTTCTACATAATTTATAACTGTGCCATGTTAACTTTGTTTTTCTTGAACATATCACATTAGTTTCTGGATTATGTGCAGATGGAATTGTGATCAACATGGTTGTTGGAGGCGAAGTTGTTACTCTCAAAAGCATTGAAGAAAATAGTGGCCTTCTCATAGCAGAAATGCCCATCAATGTAAGTTTTTAATTTGGTTCCTCTTGTTTATTATCTCATGGAAACATCAGTTTAATGCCAGGAATGAGATCATGGGTTATTTGGACCCGTGTGTTGTTGTATTGCCATTTTCCAGCATATGTGCACGAATATCTCTTATTTCCATTCTTTTGAAGTTCTAGATTTTCTCAGTAACGTTTGCATGTCAACTTTTGACCATGCTTCTTAGCAGATTTTTGAGATGCTGTGAAGGGATGAGGCCCTGCAAATATCATCTAAACACATGAGATTCCAAGTAATTAGGTATTATGATTAAAAAATTCTCCACTTTTGTAGTACTATACTACTATCTCAGAGTGTTATTTGGCTGCATGATATTTACCATGTAGGTAGCATTTCATTGTTCGACTTGATTTAGTAAATATAATTTTTCCTCTTACCTCTTTCATTTCTTTAGCTCTTCTTTTTTAGTAATAAAAAAGAAAGATAGGTTCACTTGCTTAAAAGGAGAGAAGAGTTCTGTTGATGAATTTGGATCATATTGCAGTGCTTTGTCAATTTTATGGGTGCAAATGAGGGTTGATGACCTGGCCGTTTTTCTTGGGGGGTAGGTTTGGGGTTTGGGTTTTGGGGTTTGGGGAAGGGGGTGAATGTGATATTCATCTTCAAGATGATTTCAGTTCTGGCATAACATAGCTCTTTGCCTATGTCAATAGGAACGGGGCTATACAAACTTATTAGCAATCTGAAGGTACTCTACACGAGATGTGAATTAGGGAAGATTCAAATGGTCGCTATGTTTATGTTGGAGCAATTGGGGGCTTCCACACGTAAAATCTTTATTGGACCTTGTCAATTTACCTCAGTTCATTTATGCATGATGCCCAATGTTGATTATATAAATGGTAGTTAGGAGGTTGCATTCTTGATTTCAACTCTCCAAGGGATTATGCCCTAGAAGGGTCCCGTTATCTTGAAACCCAGGGATCGGTGATGCTTTTGTGCCAATCAATGTTTCTAGATGATCTGCGGAGTTCTTGTTCTTGGCTTTAGTCATTTCCATAGCTTCACTTTTCAATTTTTACTTGAATAGTCCACTATCTATCACAAATGCGGCCACCGAACTTGGTTAGCTGTAGCCACTGGCACATTATCACAGTTTTCCGTCACGGGTTATTGCATGAGAAAGGGGAGGGACAACCTATATTCTTTGCTGCCAACTAATATGGCCTTACTTTGAAATTACAAGATTTTGACTTGGAGGACTTTTAGCGTTACTGTTGTTGAACTTAAATGAATTGATCATCTAATAGGCATAGAGCTGGACACCATAATAAGTGTTTGTAATATTGTAATTCCAATTTTCTGAGAGAAGAGAAGTTGATAGAAGGAAAAGAGAATCATAGTATAAAGACGAGAGAACAACTTCTTTAATCTGTTACTAGTATGTATTATTATCTTAGTCAGTTTGCTCAAAGTCTTCATCTCTATTTCATCATATATCTTTTATCCCCATTCAAAGAGTGATTTGGTTGGGACCGGGAGATTGGTCTGAAGTCAAATAAACTAATTGGGATCTTTCTAAGAAGATTTTGGAATAGACCTGCTCAGGCCGAGATCAATGAATGAGTTGCATGATGTGGAGCAGATTTTTTAGGTCTAGCTTTTAGTCCCCACACTGTTAAATAGGTTATATTTATGTCTGCTTTGAAGATAATGACATCCATTAAAATCTTGACTCCAAGAGGTTAGATGTGTACCATTTGAAGCTTCTTGTTGTAAATTTCTGGATTTTAACCAACACTTTAAACTATACTAACTATATTTAGCTGTGCTTTCTGCTCGGCCTCTCAAAGGCCTTTATCTCTATTTGCATTATATATCTTCTCTCCATTCGATGAGATTGTAGTGACTATGGAGATGTATAAATAGATTTACATATGTAAAGTTGGATGAAATTACTAAGAAAGAAGCAAAAAAATACTACTGGAGAACAAGACTATTTTTGTGGGAAGGTAAGATGTATTTTCTCCAAGGTCGTTTTCTTTTCCCTAGTCTATGTCTAATTTCACATACAGTTAGATCCCCTCAATTGTACTTGAGTAAAAATTTTATGCCCAATTAGCTATGATATTCTTGATAAAAATTGCAAAATAAGTGATTGCTACATTCTTGCTGTTTTTGGAAAACAGTTGAACTTTCAATCCTTAACTCAATCTTAATCCCCTAAACCAAATATGGGATAGAGAAAAACGAAAGCTTGTAAGGTGTCTTCATTTGATTGTTCCAAGAATTATACCTCGGTTAGTCTTGAGGGAAAACGAGACATACCCTAAATGGCTTTCACTGAAGGAATTTGGATCTTGTCTAACTATGTAGTCTTCTTCCCAATGATGAGTTCCAGTTGTGCTTTTACTCTACAGTTTACTATAAGAAAGAAGGAAAGGTCCATTCGTTAATCAGTGGTCTAAAAGAGTTAGAATCATTTCCCTCCAATCCCAGTACTTCACAATGTCCCATTACCACCCTTCCAAAAAGTAACTTGTATAGCCGATAGTTTGCCTCCCAATAGTTCTTGAATAATATTACTACTTTTTTTATTGTAAAAAAACAGTTCAATGGTTAATTTCATAGATGATCACTTAACTTTTACTTTATTGTACCGAAGTAACTAAGCTATTTTCTTATAAAGAAAAAGAGAAAAAGTCATTTAACTTACCTAAGCATCAGATAGTCACTAAACAATTGTTTGTAATAAAAATCTCTCAGTTTTGCCCAAGTATCGTAGAAATTATATTACGTCTGTTGTCACTTTCTCTTTTATTTTCTCCTAATGATTTTATGTGATATGTAGGCCAAGTTGAATGATATTCTTGGCCTTGGGAATTTCCATTGTAACAGCAGAACTAATACATTTGCTTATTACTTCCATTGACGCTCAATATACAAGTCGTCCATAAAATTCCATTGTAAATGTCCTGTGCAAAAAACTCTAGGGAATATATAATTCATGGTGGCCATTCTTTTAGAGAGAAAAGAAGGTACATTGCGAACTTGTCAACCTCCTTTCTCTGGCCCTCAGGAGGTTTAGATTTACCGTTCAGACTTCAGTATATATATATATATATATTATCACATAATGGAGGGGTTGCTAGTAAGTGTTTGGTCTATGCCTCTGGCATGTCTTAATAGTTGTGTTGATATAGTATATTGTCAATCAATAAAGAAGATGGGGAGTTGATTCGGTAAATCCATGCAGTTGGTCCATCACTTATAACCTTTCTTTTCTTAGCACAAACTTAAAAGTAAGATAAGAATCTTCAGTTTCATGCAATAATCAGGAGTGTTAGGTCCCCACATATGAAGGGGACATGCAAAGCAATGAAACGGAGCAATTGGTTGATGAAATTTTCCATGGAAACAGAAGGGTCACGTGAAATCTTATTGCCAGTGCATGACTTGTTCGGGGCAATTAGTCTTGAGTGTTTGTTGTCTGTCTCTTTCTTGATCAACTGTGGAAGATATTGATAGAGATAGATCCTGTCTTATGGAAGGGAAGAAAGGGAACACAATGAGGATGTATAACCATATGGTCCCTAAATTTTATGAGAAAAAGGGGAAATATAATCGGCACCTCTGCCATGGATGTCTGCTCTTCATACAACAATTTTACTGGACTAAGGTGGCCTACCTATGTATACTGCTGATGACTTAGTACTCTCATCATCTTGGCTTCCGTCAATAATGGGTTATTTTAAACTACAAACACGAGAAATATATATATATATATATATACTTTATCCATTTTTGCAATTTAGATGCATGCTGCAAGTTAGATAGATTGATTACACTTGGTAATAAGAGAAAGCCAATTAGTTTGATGCTATGGACTTATGGTACTAGAACCAGATAAATCTACTCAAGTTTCTGCGGGAAACACAGAAAGGGTTAATTGAAATGGTCATGTTAAAGCATATTTCAGTATTAGTTTTTGAAACAAAATGGTCATTCGCCAATGCTTAAAAGCTAGCTGATCATGTTGCCTCTGATTCCTATTGTTCTTACTGGTAGTATAGCAAGGAATACGGGTTTCGAAAATCTGGCAGGCAGACAAAAAAATTTCATTAACTAAAATTTACATTTGTACGAAAATCTGTTAAACTCCAGTCCAAAATTGCACGTGGAACATATATTTTGACCTCCTTTTGCCTTTTGGATCTTCATCTTCATCTTCCATGGCTTTACTTATCAACTCCTAGACAAAGGAGAAGTGATGTGTGCTTACACGTGCAATGCTTTGTGAGAGTTTTCATATACGTGGTGATTACCATGCTACGTCGATGACACTTTCTTCCTCAATCCTCACCCACAGACGATGCAAATTCCCCAGATTCTCTGGAGTTAAATGGGAGGGCCTAATAATTGGAATTGGGTTCGAGTTTTATGGTAAAGCTGGAATGACATTTATTACTATTCACATTTATTTAGTAAAAGAAAGAAAACAATTTAACTTATACACACTTTAGTGTATACAAGTTATCACTTGTAAGAGGTAGTTATTCTTCTTAGTTTCCCAAAGTAAATGATGTATTCTAACTAGTTGCATGTGACATTGTTACTTTTTTTTTCTTTCTAAGTTGCTAATTCATTGTTGCCATATATAGCAGTTGACTTTGAAATAAATAATCTGATAGTTAGGAGCGTACGCAGGATTAAGGGTGTTAAAATTTATAGAAGAACGAGAATTATAACTTTAATTATCATACTTCTAGACAAAAAATAACTTTAGTCTATTGGTTTTGTTGAGTGTTAAGTTAGAAAAGGTCATGAGTTCAATTCTGCTTCATCACAATTTTTAACTACAAAGGCTCTCTCAAATATTTGCAAAAAAAAAATGAGTTTGTTGAGGTTTGAACCTCTTACCTCTTCAGCAAAATCAAGCAGATAGTCAACACACTAACAAACAATTTATGCGTGCCATTTTTTGCGTACTTATCCATTTCTTACAGTATTAATACATATATTTAGTAAAACAATTTGGCAAAGCGGTGTCGCGTGACACCGCTTCCTTAGGCGTGCATCCGCTCCTGCTGATAGTGTTATTTTTAACTTTTTAATTTTTATTTTTTTGGATAAAGATGGTGTTCTAGTTGCATATCTTGACTATTCTATCAAGTACTTGTTGCCTCTCACACCGCTGATCGGAGTACACCGATTACCCCCGAACCGTACAAGATAGTTACCACCATTTATAACTTAACTTTTTTTTTTCTGGTCGTTCCGATTTGTTGATCGATGGTAGTCTAAGAGATCCGTAACCCCCGAAATTTTTACATAATAGTTCCTGCTTCCTACCTATATTAAATGATATTGTGAATTTTTTTTATAAAAGAATTACACTGAAAAATAAAAATGTGAAGCAACAGAAGGCAGAGAATCTAAATGACGAAGAGATGTGATGACAGCTTACTGAAATTTGGCATTTGCATGGAATCCAACAAAAGATTTGGCTTCAAGTCCAGAAATGACAAAGGTCTTCCCCATGTACACCTTCCACCTTATCTTTCCTGTGTCTCACTCACTCCATTTTAAACCACCGAACTCACCACTCACCCACGGGTACATATCAACGCTATGCGTACATTTGCTCGTTAAATAGAAGGTGAAAGGAGTGTTCATTGCAAAGGCGAATGAACTTGGATTCTCTTCTGTATACTCTATAGTTCTATCACACACAACAACTTCCATTTGCTCTGTTCCGCTTGTACATTCAATGTGTCCTCTGTAGTTACTATTTCTTGAAGTCCTTTTGAGTCACAAAGCAATTAATACGAAAAAGCAAGTAGGCGGCGTAATTCATAAAGCAAGAAGATACAATATCTGCATTTATAAACTCGTAGTCGCCAATTCTGTCACACCCCTTTTCCACCAATTCTCGCTCGGATTCTAACCCTGATGGCTCTAACAACTTCAACGCCTCTGCTGATGGATCCAAGTATTCCGAGATTGAAAGCAACTCATGCAGGTGATGAACAAGAACAGAAGCATCGACCAACCATTTCAGAGGTTAGTTGTTTAAATCCCTTTTCTTTTTAAAAAGAATGTTTAGAAATCTAGATGGCCATTGAGTTTTGACATTGGAATATCTGATTCTAGGTTGTGGAGGAGATCAAACTGCTGTATTCCATAGCCTTACCCATCATCGCTGCTGGATTGCTAATATATGGGAAATCAATGATATCAATGCTGTTCATGGGTAGATTAGGTAAAGAAGCACTTGCTGGCGGGTCTTTGTCTATTGGCATAGCTAATATCACAGGCTATTCTGTTCTTTCTGGTCTTGCTATGGGTATGGAAGCCATATCTTCTCAAGCTTGTGGTGCTAAGCAATGGCCTCTTATGGGTCAAGCTCTCCAACGTACAATCTTGATTCTGTTATTTTCATCCATCCCCATATCTCTCTTGTGGCTAAAGATCGAACCTTTACTACTTTTGTGCGGCCAAGATCCAACCATTTCATCCATTGCTTCTACTTATCTATCATTCTGTCTCCCTGATCTTTTCTTTCAGTCCCTTATCAATCCTCTCAAAATCTATTTGCGAACTCAAAATGTTACTTTCCCTCTTACGTTTAGCGCTGCTTTTTCCCTTGCCCTGCATGCACCTATCAACTATTTGCTCATCTATCACCTAGGCCTTGGCATTAAAGGCGTTGCTATGGCTGTAGCCATAGCTGATTTCAATCTACTTATCGTCCTTTTTCTTTATGTTAGTCTTTCTGGCGTTCATAGAAAATCTTGGCAAGGTTGGTCTGCGGAATGCTTTGATGGGTGGAGGCCAATTTTGAGTCTTGCAATCCCAAGTTGCATTTCTGTATGCTTAGAGTGGTGGTGGTATGAATTGATGATATTATTATCAGGGGTGCTTTTTAATGCTGCTGAAGCTGTGTCCACAATGGGAATTCTCTTGCAGGCAACTTCACTTGCTTATATATTTCCCTCAGCTTTAAGTTTAGCTGTTTCCACAAGGGTAGGAAATGAGTTAGGAGCCAATCGACCTAGTAAAGCAAAGACTTCATGTCATGTGGCAGTTTTATGTGCCATATTTACTAGCTTCGTTGCAATGCTATTTATGACAACGTTACGAAATGCTTGGGGCAAGGTTTTTACGGACGATGAGGCAATTTTGTCACTAACGGCGGCGGCAATGCCGGTGGTGGGGTTGTGTGAATTGGGAAACTGCCCTCAGACCACCGGTTGTGGTGCTTTGAGGGGCAGTGCAAGGCCAGCTCTGGCTGTTCATATAAACTTGGGCTCTTTCTATGGGGTTGGGTTGCCTCTGGCAATTGTATTGGGCTTTGTTATGAAAATGGGCTTGTTGGGCCTTTGCATGGGCTTGTTGGCTGCTCAAGCTGTTTGTGCATTTCTTATGATTTTTGTATTGAGTAGAACGGATTGGTTGATGCAAGCTGAGAGAGCCAGAGAGTTGATTGGTATGGATGAGGAGGATAAAACTGAGGATGAAACAATAGCAATTAAAACGGTATGCTAGAAAGTAATTGTATTTATCCTTTTTTCCTTGTATACTGATAATTGTAAGAATAGACAGGGGTATGTATCTTCCTCTTTTTTCTATTTATTGAGCTTTTTTTTGTTTCTTTGTTTTATTTTACTTGCTTTCGGTTTTTGTAGTCATGTGTTATTTAGAAGAGACCGAAAAGATCCTCTTTTCCTATTTATAATTAAATAATTAAGGTGGAGGTATATGATGTTCATGAATTTCATTGGAACTTAACCATCTATGGTCATAATTAAGAGTTTGATGTAATGAGTTCGATCTTTAACATTACTAAGGAGTGAGGATAATGAAAAAAGTAATACCCATAAAAGAAGAAAAAGGGGGTGGGGGTGACTCGTTAGTGTTTTTGTCACGACCCAAACTAACCTCTGTCGTGATGGCGCATATCGTGGAATTAGGCAAGTCGACTCATTTTCAAAACAAATCGATATTTTTATTTCAAAGAAAATTTTAAGGTTATTTAACATAAAACCTCCATTTAAAGAGTTCAAATCAAAGAAAAACAGAAGTGCGGAAAAGAAAAGCACGACGTCGGGGTGTCACTAGTCATGAGCATATACTACAATCTGTCTAACAATATCAAGGCTAACTCAACCCGAAAAATAGCTAAATACAACTAGAGGAAGATAAGAGGGAGAAGAGCAAGGGTTGCGATCGCCAAACAGCTACCTTGCTATCTCTAAGAAAAATCTGCAACCAAAACACTCAATAATCGCTACCGTGTCCAGCTACATCTGAATCTGCACACAAGGTGTAGAGAGTAACGTGAGTACGCCAACTCAGTAAGTAATAATAATAAATAAAGACTGAGCAGTAGTGACGAGCAATAAAGCATATAACGTTCATATCAGGAAATCTCAGTAAAATACCACATGCTCTTAAAAAATCAGAATTTGAATCAAACATCTCGTTTAAACCCAGTTCCAGTAAAAATTATTTAAAGACATTTTTCCAACAGTTTTTCAAACAAAGGCTCAATGCAAAGGTGAGCAAAAATAATGAAATCATAAACAACCCCTCGGACAAAGCATCACTCATATACAGCCCCTCGGGCAAACCTCACAGTCACTCGTGCCGCTCGGGCATACCTCACAATCACTCTTGCCACTCGG